>JAWPHD010012983.1:0-71810 GCA_037043455.1 Cyrtodaria siliqua
AACAATTGTAGGTGATAATGTGGATGCTTGAATAATCATTGAAGATTGTCGTGCTTTCCTTTTAAAGAACTGAATTGAATTGAATGATGTTTAACGGCTCATCAACACAGTAATAGGTTATTTAGAGCCGCCCAAGAGAGAGGGGAAGGATACATAGGAATCCGGGAACCGTGCAATACTCTTATTATAGAATAATATGGTTCTATGGTTCTTTTACGTGCTCGGAGGATAGACCGATACACGGGACCGTCGGTTTACGTCCCCATCCGACGGACATTAAGGGAAAGTGTCTTGCCCAAGAACACACCGACGAAACTCAGTGGCACCACGGAGGATTGAACCCGGGGCCTTCGGTTACTAATCCGCCGCGCTACCGACTGCGCCACGCCAGCCCTCTTTAAAGGACTGTTGACGATCTGGAAGGATTATGGGTGTCATTCCAAATACGAATACATTTCAGTATGTATTTCAATTTCATATTTAATATTCATATACACTGAACTATTATCCGATTGATTAAATGGAAAAGTTCAGTCTGGAAAATTGGACGAGTCGGCTAGATTTTGTTGTATAATTCATTTATTTATTTTAATTCGTACGATTCCTTAAGACTTATAAATAATTGTTATGCGATCGAAGTACACCTTTTTTTTAATTTTATGTACAACTAATGATTTAGCAACAAAAACAGCCGAGTCGTCGCGTTTTCCATACCAAATATTTTCAAAACAGGTGGCATGCGGCTTAATATGAATGCAGAACGATCTTAGAACCTTCTCACCCTGAGCTGCAGCGTTGCTGCAAATTCTATTGTACACACTCATTTACGCTGGAGCCACGTTATACCAGGAACGAACATGCCAGGCTCATCCTCCATTTACATCGAGATAAAATATGGAGAACGGACTTAGAATCTTCTCACCCTGAACAAGGATTTGTCAATAATTGACAAATCCTTGTCCTGAACTGCAGAGTTGCTGCAAATTCTATTGTAGACACTCCATTTACGCTGGAGCCACGTTATAGTTTTTCTGCCACTGCTCTAGTGATATGAGCGAGATGGCACCTGAAACAATGCAGGGGTCATGAACAAAAAATAATAAAATGAACATGAATTTGGGGGGTGGGGTATGGTGGGGGGGGGGGGGGGGGGGGGGGTGTTCTACCCCTCTGCCTTCCCTTCCAACGGGATCCGCAGTGGTCCTAATCTTTGCCCTATTCCGTAACCAAACGGGGCCCCCCGGAACCACATATTATGAGAGTTCGTTTGTATTTTGATTGACAATCAACAACCCATCAGATCGCCTCCAGTCCCTTTAATAGAACCTTAACTTTAAGTAGAAGGTGCATGTCTGATTTATTATATATGCTAACTAGGGTGATTTAAGATGCTGTATTTATATCAACAAACTATTGTTTTGTTATAAAATTAGAAGTTGACACATTTATATTCAGCGTAATTAGCATGATTAGGTCCGTTATTGATGTAAACTGTCATTAAGTATGACTGTCAACACTCTCCGCGCAATAGTCCAAACAAAACATAATGAAACTGTAAGAGAAAAATCCAGATAATTAATAGAGAAGATTAGTAAATGACAGTTTCCCTACGTCACCATTACGTGCGCAGAAGTAAATAAAACACATAAAAAAAAGCTGATAGCATAGCTGACTTAGTTTACAGTGCACACAACTATATGTGGCGCGGAATAACTACAATACACTAAAAGTAAGTGTTGTTTGTTAATTTGTGTTATTGTTTATTAATTTTGTCTTGATAAAATAGATTTAGAATTATTGAACTGTAAAACTCTCACAAGATGACTGAGTTTATTCATCTGATAAATCAATCGAGTTTTGCTTTCTAATGTAAATAGTGTTACCCTATTTAGAGATTGGTTTGATTCATATATTGTAATAGAAGTAAAAACAAAAAACAAATAGTGAAAAAGTAACTAAATTAAGTTCGTAGAAAAGAAGATATAACAATTTCATTACGTGTTCCGAGTATTAACTTTCATACCCCATGCAACCGCTTCTCCAAGATGCGAAAACGGGGTTGGCTGGGGCATGAAATAAAACTTAATTTCGGTTGTAAAAAGTGTGCATATTGTAAAATTAAAACATTTAATAGGCAATTTTAAACAGGTTATCGCATTTATTGATTAAAACATGTTTTTAAACCTGTTCCATTGTCGAAATATCCGTTATAAAACCTGATAATATAAGCTTTTCCATCGCTTAATGGAATTAAGTCGGGACCACGTAATGTTAAACACATTTCTGTTGAAAGTCTAGATCAATAAAGCTGATAAATGGGCATTCAGAAGCCTTCCAGGATAATTGCTTTTGTTGTGCTGCTGATAATATATAAATATAACATTCACGAGAGGATGATACTACAAATGTTCACCCTGAGGCTAAGCCGTCGGTGATAATCAATTTCCGAAGGGTGAACATGCTTACTATCGCCCTCTCATGAATTTTACAATTATACCAAATTCCCCTCGGCCCAAAATGAGGTTCATTTTCAGTACAGATTTCACTTTGTCGGATTTCTTTTATTTATTTTTTTCAAAAAAAAATCTTCTTTTTTTTCAAAAGTTGCTATGAAAGTTATATCATTAGATTGAAATAACTTAACTATAAGAAAATGAGTTGTAGTTTATTGCAATCGGTAAAGTACTTTTTGAAGTTTTGAAGAGTTAAAAATATTACCATACTGAGCCGATGACCTCCGGAACAGTATGCACACCAACGCGCATCAAAACTGCACATGTGATAATTTTCGCCCTGCGATTTACTATCATCCTGCAATATTACCCTCGCGTCAGAATATAAGAAATTACACATTGTTGTCTATAGGGATTAAGCAGGTATATAATACTACATATTGCGGCCCTGTTCTGCCTTTTACAACATTACATATTTCAATGTTTTTAGGTTTACTACCACTAATTACATGTAAGCCTCCGAAGTGTACCCGGAGTAGTCGAATGTAGTTCCTATAATAAAAAGTAATCCCTCCTTTTTTGATGAAAACGGGCATTATAAGTACGAGAAAATGCCCATTCCTATTCGATTTTGTGGTTGTATGTATAAGAAGCGTATTAATAAGTTTTACTGGATCACTGATGAACATTTTCGAAATTCCGACTCTATGCTAACACTATGTGAGCAATAAAATCAATCAATGAAAACAGCTGTACCCTTGACCTGTTTAGTAAACAAACAAGAACTTTCTTACATGTCTTTTGCTTTTCTGGTGATTTTTCAAGTGGAAAATTAGTTTTCTATATATGAACATTACACTGCTGCATTATCCATACTTGAGTTGAATTTGCAGCAAATCATTAATACATTGGTGTCTATGGGGGAAATAATTAGTGGTAATTACCAATTGCGTAACACCCTCATACCACGGGCTGTCCCATCATGTTGTATGCTGTATAGATTTATAAGATACACTGGGCAATCTTGAACGTTTTATCAATCATTAAAATAGGCGTCTCGATTTATGAATCCAGTGTCATTTTGATTTTAAACCTACTTGTATATAATTAAATACAAGTTTGAGTTTTTTAATTTTTATTCGATATTCAGCCATATCTCAGCCTTTAACGAGCAGTTAGTAATTTACAAATATGCAAGTCTTGTCGAAAACAAACGGGACGCAGCTAGTTTTGAAAAAAATAGTGATTGAGAATGTTTCAAACGCTGGTTTCCTTATCGCATTTTGTTTGTGTTAGAGGGAGACCGTCCCATTTTTCTTGAGTAGAACCAGTACTGTATATCTCCCATCATCCGTAAAAATCGACACTTTCTCACGAGCTCGACTTGTCAAGTCAGAAAACGTAGATTTTCACGGATTTCGGGTGGATACAGTACTTGTTCTAACCAGGAAGAAGGTGGTGATCTCATAAAATATCGACCGTCATATAGCCTAAACTATGCTGAAAATGACGTAGAACACGACTCAACCAACCAACCAAGCTTTAAACCGCTGGTTTCCTTTTCAGAGACACACCATACACAGCAGAAATGCATACAACAGCTATACTCACACTTTCTTGTGTTCTACTTGCGGCAATGTCTTCGGTGCTACAAGCTGCTCCTTTCAATCGGATAGCACCTGGTGGTGGCGGTGGTGGTGGAATACCAGTGCCTTTCAATCAGCTAGCTACCGGTGGTGAAATGCTTGAACCAGCCCCTGGTGGGGATATACCAGTACCAGCACCCGGTGGCGATGTACCAGTACCAGCACTCGGTGTAGATGTACCATTACCAGCACCTGGTGGAGATATATCAGCTGGTGGTGATATACCATTTTCAGCATCGCGTAGGGCGATACCAGTACAACAACCGGTGCAAATTAATACAGCTCTTGGCGGTGTCAATTCGCTACAAAATTCACAACCTGTACAAACGAATCTGCATGAAAACGCCGCTATGCGGGACTGGCTTTTACGACATTACTTTTACAAATATTACTTGCCGTACTTAATTGAGAATGTTGAATATTAAGACTTTAAGGTAAAGAATATACACGCATACTTAGTAACATATAAATGTGAATTCTCGAAGTTGAACTTATATACACGTGTGTTCCCTTTATGACACCGCTGTATGTTAATGACTTGATGGGTGAATTGTTATTAAAATGAGACAACGTATATGGATACATTGAATTGAATTGAACTTTAAGTCGCACCAACACATGAAAGGTTATATGGCGCCTAACAGGAATGAACATGCCAGGCTCATCCTCCATTTACATCGAGGTAAAATATGGAGAATGGACAAAGAACCTTCTCACCTGCAGAACTGCAGAGTTGCTGCAAATTCTATTGTAGACACTCCGTTTATGCTGAGAGTCACGCTTATTGATTTTCTGTCACTGCTCGAGTGATTTGAGCGAGATGGCACCTATAACAATGCAGGGATCATGATGAAGATCTTAATGAGCATGAATAAAACATAATAAAATGAACATGGATTGAGGGGTGGGGGCGGGTTCTACCCCTTTACCCGTCTAACGGGATCTGCAGTAGCCCTATTCGTTGCCCGGGAACCACACGGGGCATGGATAAAGAGTGATTTGGCAGAGAGAGTTTTAAAGAAAACTGTGACTTTAATAGAGATAGGATTACAGTTTTTAAAAATAAAGGTGGTATCAATTAACAGTGAGCTCAGAGTAAACATTAAAGAAAGAAAACATAAAAGTGGTTCAGACAAGCACATCCAAAACAAATCTGGAAATGTACTAAAACGGTTGCGATTTAATTTAAAGAAACTAACCCGCCAAATGACGAAACATTGCACTATGAAATTGTATATCAAATCTCCATCCAGGTGTTCAGGTCATATAATAATGTATTTGTGTTAACAGTATAGCTGTGTTCATGGGTTCTTAAAATACTCGTAATTGAATATGCGTAAAATGAATTACGAGTTGGTTACACTTAATTCGACGCTCCAGTTTTGGGGATTGGCCTGGCTGGTTAAAACTGTTTATATTGTTTGTATTCTCAAAATATGTAAGTTATATATACTGAACAATAAAAGAAACTTCCGACTTTTTTGCTGGTATTTCCATAGGCCAGTTTTTGAGGGCGTATACAAGCTTAAACAGTTTTTAATCAAACAATGTTTGATGTTTGTAAGCACACTTAAGCGAGTACTAAATATCCCATTAAACAGTTTCAAATTTGCCATATGGACGATATGGACATTTTAAAAGGTGGTAATTTGATGATCGTTGATAATCAAAAGCTGCCATCTACACAATCTGTGTTATGTTTTTTTGTGATTTGTTTGGTAAGGAACATATAGAGAATATTGTCTCGGACAAATTTCGGTAATTTTCGTAGATATAAATTCATTTGAAGGCCAAAATGCATGTTTTAAGAAAAAGGGGGCTAACTCCCAAATGTACTGAACTTTTCAAAAACATCTTTTGTTTGGACTATGTTGGCGGTCTATCTAATTGGCAGTAGCAGTAGCAATAACAGTGCTACTGCTACTGCGAAGGCAACTGCTACTGCTACTGCTGTGTATACCCATCGCATCATGTTTAACAGACAACCCCTTTCGCAACCATCATATGTTTGCTGCTGCTACTACTGCTACACACACATACACACACACATATATATATATGAATTATGAAATATTCGGAATAATTGTCATTTCAAAAATCGGCGTGCCGCAGCCGGGAATTGAACAACGGACCTCTTGCTTTCCGGGCTAGTATGCTTACCATTACACCACCACGCCATCCGATAGTTGAATGACAATTATGACGTTATATTATGACGTAGCTCTTTAAACCTTCTGAATTCCAGCGTTGGATTTTCACAGGTGTAATGGTCAGCGTACTATACACCCGCACTGTATAGCCTAGTTTAAAATATCTCGTTATATTCAACGATATATCACTGTAACGTTTGTAACGTTTGCAACGTTAGGAGAATAAGCAAGGCAATGCGAAAATACCACCGTAACGTTTGCAACTTTAGGAGAGAAAGCAAAGCAATGCGAAAGATTTCAGAAGTGTGCATTATTTCCACATTTTAGTGGTATTAGAATAGAAACAGAACATCGTTTACGGTGAATTATCTTGTAATACTAATATATCACGGTTTGGAGTTCAACTGTAAACAATAATTTCACGAACCCTTCGGGCGAGTGAAATTATTGTTTACAATTGAACTCCAAACCGTGATATATTACACGATAATTAGCCGTAAATTATGTTCTATTTCTTAAATATAGATAGTAAAACAGAACTGACGTAACGTTATTAAGCGACGTCGTTTGGCGCGATATTCTTTAGTATTGATGCCGTACGGCTTATACTTTCTGAGCTTATTCTTCCACAAGCCCTCGATTGTTTTTCGGTACATATCTTCCCCATGCAGTTTTTTGAGGCCCATCACCATAAAAGCATTAACGCTATGGCCTTCACTATAACAATGGGCAGCTACCGGGTCGTCATGCTTGGTCCTGATACTGGATAAATTTAGTAGGTGGCGTTGATGTCTCTCCAACATAAATGTAGTTATTGCAGGTCTTGCAAAATACTGCATATACAACGTTGGTAGACTTATAGTCTATATAGTTACGGACGTTGTATACGTTGCCCGTCGTTGCCCTGGAACTCTGCTTCCATCATGTGCGGGCACAGGGCGCAGCGTTTCGCTCGACATGGTGCGTTTGTGTTGTTTTTTATGGACAAGTATGTCCTAATATTACAGTCCTTCTTAAAAGCAATTATCGGTGGCTGTGGAAAAATTGCTCTTATTTTGTCCGATGTGTATAGCGTTTTCATGTGTTTTCTCAGAATTCCACCCACGTTAGGTTGACCTCGGGAGAAAGTCAATACTAGTGGCACCCGCTTAGATGCTTGCTTATCGATGTTATATTGAAGATCTTCCCGCTGTTTGTTATCGAACTTCTTTAGCTCTCCCTCCACGACGCTTCCAGCATATCCCCGTATTTGTAGCTGCGCTCAAATTTCACTCCTGTGTGTTTGGTACCGTCCTTCATCGGAGCATAGACGCTTTACCCGGACTCCAAGGCCATATGGTATCGCCTTCTTCGTAGACTCAGGGTGTGATGATTCTTTGTGACGGTATAAGTGCTTGTCTGTAGGCTTGGTGAAGAGATCAGTACTGATTACCCCATTAATAATGCTGGTGTGAACGTCTAGGAACTCAAGGCGATCAGTCGAAAATCTGAGCTCCAGCTTCATCCTTGGGTGTATTTGGTTGCCTAATAAATGGAAGTCACGCAGTGACTCTATACCGAGCGTCCATAATCCCCAGACGTATATATACTCATCGCAAGTGTTTTCTTTGCGCAAGAATGTTGTTTCTACTTTCCCATCATCATGCTGGCTGTAGCAGTATATAGCAGTAACAGTAGCAGAAGCAATTACTGTAGTTGGCAAGAAAGCTACTATAAGAAATACAATGCTGATACATAAACGATTTGTTTCAACACATTAAACCAAATACGGAAGGGTAAACAAGTCAATTGTTCATTTCTGGAATTGATTACGAGCAGAAAAGGATTTAAAACGGACGTTCTGGATCACTAATTTCAGCTGGATAACTCTGATTTTCATTTGTTTGCATTCCTATCAGTTCACAGGCCCACGGTCATGTTTACTTACTTATCGGCTGATGGAGAGAATTGTAACTCATGTAGAAGGTTAACATTTTATTCTCTCACCGTCTCTCACGATTACATGTGTAACACGTACTCTTATTGGATAATCTTCGATCAGAAAAAAAGACGCACACATATGATAAAGAACATTTGTATTTACATTATGAATTGTATGTTTGCATACTACTATACTGTTGAGTATTTCTATTTGTTTGGTCCCTACTCGTGTGCACCGCCGAGGCATCCACACTCTGGACTGGATGTCATGTTTGTAAGCAGAAGTATGGTAGCTGGGTATTTTTGTTACTATTTCATTGGTGCTGCGCACCAGCCAGGTGTCCACACGTTACCGTAAAACTTTGGATTGGAATTCGGATCTGCAGGCGGAATCTTGGCGGGCACAAGTTGTTTGTGGTATTTTGTTATCTTCGCTCGAAGTCTGATCACTAACTCAGGCATATCCTTTGATAGATCATTATGTTCATTTGGATCATCTGAAAAAAATATACTAATCAATAAAACACAATCATAGTGATTATGTTTAAGTATGTAATATAATAACTGCGTTCTACATCAGCAAGAAATAAGTGATTAAATATATATTTTATAACTTTTAATGCAAATAATAAATTTAAATATTCATCCTAAAAATAATGAACAGGTAGCAACATGGTTAAAAAATATGTTTAGTAACAGCAGTTTTTAGAAACCAAGCTAACCAATATGTTTACCCAAAATACAAGTAAATGAAGAGTAAACAGCACGACAACGTTTGTTATTGAGACATACGTTGGCAATAAATGTATATACGTATTTATTGCATACGCATTTACAAGCTCCGTTTACTTGCAATGTAACAGGAAACGTCAATATTCGCTCATATTGACGTGTAGTAAAGTCATATTGAGCGTGTAACTCTTTCGTGATTGGTCCACTTTTCTGTTTATGTCAAAGAAAATATGTCACGTGATGTAAACACTGTGAAAATTTCCACGATCTAACGACAATATGTTTGTTTCATTTACATTTTTTTGATGGAAATTAAATGATAAAACCTATTGTTTTGTTCTTATTATTCGTTGTTATATTAAAAATACGTATGCAATAAAAAGGTTATTAGATTTGTAGTGGGATATATGCACTCGTTCTTCAGGGTATACTCCTAAAGTCGCGCAATATTGTGTTACGCTGAAGAACGAGTGCATATATCCCAATACAAATCTAATAACCTAAATAAGTATCATTCTGTAGACGGTCAAGAAGAAATAGAGATTATTTAACTGCTGGTATCGATTATAGGGAAATATTCACGAGATGGTAGACGTGGGGTTCTTTTCACGAACGAGCGTATGAGAGTGAGTGAAAAAACAAAACACGTCTACCATCGAGTGAAGAATTTCCCTATAATCGAACACAGCAGTTAAATAATCTGTTTATTACATTTCAAACCAGTTTATGCATGGTTTTAACCCAAATGTTTCGCTTTATTGAACGTTATCGGCGGATGACGTCGACGTCAGCACCACTTTATTGACGTCATAACTCAGCGTCACAGTTAGTGATTTTTGTGTTCGGAGTTAGTTAATAATATTTAGCGATTATGAACATTCTTTCACTGAGAAATCCCAATCTTTCACCGATAAAATTGTAATAACTTAAGATAACACCACTTACACTAGTGAATACATGTATTTAAATGACCTTGACCTTTAAAATACAGAATGAAAACTCTAAAGTCTTATGACCAAGTATCAGCAGTGTTATAACACATCTCCGTTGGGATCCTCGAACCCAAGCTGTGAAGCTATGGGGCTTAAATACGGATGTTCCGCTAGGGTCATCGTACAATCGCGTATCGACATGTAAACGCGATGCTACGATTACGATGGCGATGATACAATGGCGATGGTACGATAGTGATAGAACGATTGCGATGGTACAATGGCGATGGTACGATAGTGATAGTACGAAGGCGATGGTACAATGGCAATGGAACGATAATGACAGTACGATGGTGATGATACAATGGAGATGGTACGTTGGTATATCTCGTTATGGCCCTAACGGAATACCGTACTACGTAAGAGATGCTTGAACTAGCATAAATAAAAACTGAAATCCTAAGATTTGTATTATCTAGTTCATCTAGTTTATTATAAACATATGTTTAACGCTCGTCTAAATATAATCGCCATTAACATATGCATTGAATATACATGACGATATGTTTTATATTAAATATAATGGTTACACCTTTTAAATTAAACAGCTTGTAGTAACATTCGTTCCCGGCTTTAACTCTCCGTTCAAATGACTGTATATCCTTATGTACGTTCTCCGGTTTGTACCAATAATCTGGATCCATGTTTCCTTCGTAGTCAACATCCGGTGGGTACCAGCCACTATCATGACCCGGATAACCAGCGATCAATTTGTAATCTCCAACCCTAAAATAGTTCAGGGTCACATAAACGAGCGAGCTATACATCCGATTTCATAGAATTCAAAACATGATTATGTTGTTATATAGCTGACCTACATACGGATCAAGTACAGGTGTGGAGCATGTATGGTCATTCAAACTGACCAGGGCACACCAATTAATCATAAGTGTTGGCTACTGAAAAAGTCGGATACTGCACTAATACAAATTGGGCATAGGGGATACCTTGTTCTTTGAACAATGGAAGGTTGTATACAGGCATATCATTGTCTGAGAAGTAGTTTAATTTTACGTTGTTTGTTCAGAGACCTGGGGTTGACCATTTCCTCTGAAAGTTCATGACTGACGCACCTGAAAGGTAGTCAGCTAATTAACAATATTTTTAGTTACAAAATGGGAGAGACTAATAACTCGAGGCAAGGTGCGGCATGATACGATGGGCAACCCACTCAACGAGTAGACTGAGAAGGTCACTTTGGTTTAAAACAATGGGGGCTTACATAAATACCTAGTCTGTAATTATATTGTTTATTGCAAAATGCTGAGATTTGTACTCTTAGGCTAGTTTGGACAGCTTTGAACCAGTATTAATAGTAATGTGCAATATACTTAAGTCCACGTGGGCGTCAAAACCGATTATAAATTTACTCGGAATTAAGTTTGCCGATACGCCGAGTTAATCTCCGTTATGTAAAAGTAGAGCTTATACGTGTATGCTTAACTGTTATTCGCTGTTTCTTTCTCTAACCTTATTTTACGGCTCATCAACACAGATTATGTTATTTATAGAGATGGGAATGATACCTAGGCATTTGGGAACCTGCCCTACTCTTACTAATGAATAGATCCCATTTGACCGGAGGATAGACTCCTGATCGGTCTGCCCGGTTTACCTTCCTATCCGACGGACGTGGCTAAGTGAAAGTGTCTTGCTCAAGAACACACCGACAAAACTCAATAGCGCTGGTGATCGAGGATTGAATCAGGGTCCTCCGGTTTGTATTGCCTACTACATATTTACCTGATCGCTGCGTGGCCCTGAGTTGCAGGTATCACATCGTCTAAATTATACACGAACTCAGTCCGAGGGGAGCCAGTACCAACACTGATTGATTCCCATTGGTTAACTCCGTCTATGTCACCATCTGCTGTAGAATAAGTAATACAATCAAGCCTTACTGAATATATTGTATCATGAATGTTGACATATTGTATCATGAAATGTTGATAATAAATCGATTTGTTTGTGGTAGATGCAGACCATCCCCATTTTCCTGATTAGAACCAGGACTGTATACCTCCCGCCATCCGTAAGAATCGACACGATTAAAAAATAAGAACATCGACTGATGTCTACCGAAGAATTGAACAGACGAATAGCATGTTATTAACATTGTGCTAACATATTTTATTACTACAAGCTGCATTAACCATACCAATCTACTGAATTACAAAGCACGCTATGTTCATAGCTAGGCGTTCTTTTGTGCTCGTCAAACTGCAGGAAACCTTTTATTTTGATATGCATATTAAAGGTTGATTTTTTTTAAATATAATTTTAAAATACCACGAAAATAGTTAACCAGACAATCCATTTTGAGTTGATTTCCTCCCATTAAAAATGGAATTACCTGACTAATTAGTTAACCAACTGTTTGTTACAATCAACAAATTGGCTTTGAAAGGATATCTGCCTGAAATAAAATGACGTTTGCCATGCAAGTAAACTAAAGAGACCAACCTGCGGGTATTCCTGCAGCCGCCAGAATTGTAGGATGCCAGTCGACTGCGTGCATTAACCAGTCATGGAATGCAATATATCTAATTATTATATCCCTATCAATAATGTATACCTAGTACCTTCATTTGCGTTTAATGGAAGACAAGCCTGTGTCGCTAATAGTGCGCTTTCTGATACAGTATTTCTATACTATGATATATAACTAAGTGTTTTCATATTGGTCCAGTTATTGGTTCAAGGACTGTCATACTGGCCCAAAGTCGAAGGCCGCAGGCCAATATGACAGGCCGAGGACCATACTCGGACAATATGAAAACACTTAATGACAATTTTATTAATTAACTTCCACGACAGTAGACTTTTATTTTTATAACATTATTTTGACATGATTTACGTTTATTTATAGTAGAGTTGATTAATTTAATTTATAAGTTGATAAGCGAGCGTTTATGACGTCTCTTATTGGCGAGTTTCTTCATATTGGACTTGTATTTTTCATATTGGCGAGTTTTTTCATATTGGCCGACTTCCGGTTCATATTGGCAGAGTTTGCGTCGAATTATGTGTAGAGTTTCTAGTAAAACACTGTTAATATAGGTCAGTTAATTAATAATACTTTAGCATAGATCAAGACGTCGAATGACGTCGAAGTCGTGTGACGTCATCGCCTACCTGTGCTATTCATACGAGCTAAAATGGCTTTTACGGCGCATCTACACAAAAAGGTTATATGGCGCCAACATGGATGAACATTCTAGCTCCACCCTCCATTTACATAGAGTTGTAGCATGGTTGGTGACATTTACTTTGATGCATGCAAAGCATTAAATCGTTTAAATTAGGGTTACTAAAGGGGCGTGGCTATACAGTACTACAAGTAATAGATAGAGTCTGGTCTCAGCGAGTTGGCTTATTTAAACACAGAGATGGGCGTAGCCACGCCCCTTTAGTTACCTTTAATTAAACGATGTAATGCTTTGCATTCATCAAAGGAAATGTCACCGACCATGCTACAACTACCAGATAGAGGAATTTATAGTTCGGACGTCACTCTGCCGTCACAGTGTTACTAAGTACACCGTGCTACAAAAAATGTTGTAGCATGGTAGTGTCATTTCTTTTGATGAATGCAAAGCATTAACTCGTTTAACACTTAAATGAATTCTACGTTCCTCTATCTGGTAGTTGTAGTACGGCAAAGCATTTGTAATTAAATCGTTTAATTTAGGGTAACTAAAGGGGCGTGGCTATACCGTACTACAACTACCAGATAGAGGAATTTAGAGTACGGACGTCACTCTGACGTCACAGTGTTACTTAGTACACAATGCTACAAAAACTAACTTTAAATTAAAATATTGATTTTACATGGTCTCCCTAATTGTTAGCAAGTTTAAAGGGACAGGAGGCAATCTTGAGTTTTGTATCAAGCATACGAGTGTGTGTGTGTATTTCTAAGCATTATAGTCCCTCCACCTACGACAGGCGTCCTACCCGCCGATTATAGGCACAATGTCTGGACTTTTATCTGTGTGTTGCTGTGTGATGTGATGATATGTCTACTTGAAGCAGTGAACTCAATGGTTTCTTTATAGTGCTGCCACACTGGAATACCACGCCGTAGTAGACATGATACCCCCACCCACCCAGTCACATTATTCTGACACTGGTCAATCAGTCGTAGCACTACCCATTATTTGCTCGTCAGGCAAGGGTTACAAGTGACTACTCCATTTTTAAAGTCTTTGGTATGACGCGGTCAGGGGAGTCGAACCCACGACCTCCCGAATGCAAGGCAGACGCTATAACCACTACACCACAATGCTTCGGTCAAGCATACGAGTCAGCACTTGATTTATTAATACTGTACCATTTTTACTTTAAAACTGCTTGCAAATAAAAAAAATAAGTCTTTCAATAGCCTTCGTTTTCTACCAGATTTTAAAATATATCATTGGTGCATTATAATAAATAATTAGTAATATGTGTAAAAACAATTTGCTTTGAACAATTCTAATATTTAATATGTTAATATTAACCATAGAAGAAATACAAGTTGTGCAAGAAAACTAACAGGACGCCGTGAGTTTCTAAAAAAATCAAGATTGCCTTGTGTCTCTTTAACATTGCCTAGCCGACGTTCAAGTTGAATAATTAATTATAATAAGAAGGCTAATACAGACCCTTCATACGAGACACCAGTTTTCTGAAGCCGGGCTCCAGACACGAATCCTGCTGTTCTGGTACCTCCTTCCCAAATGGTTATTTTACCACCGCGTAATGGCCAGTTGTTGCCGTGGTACGGAATCCAGCCACCATTCTTAAATGGAAAATAATCGCAAAATGATGCATTTAAAAGGGACTCACGGCAATCTGGAAGTGTTTATCAAGCACTGAAAAAATCGTCTCGATTTATTTATCCAGTATTACCTGCATGCATATAATTAAATAAAAACAACTGAGTTTTCATTTTTTCTTCTTACTCTACCATACTAGGTTTACATATATTATTGGTGCAATATAATCAACCGTTAGTAATAAATAACAAATAAAATCAATTTGCTTCATAATATTATTATAACTAATATTAATGATTAAACAAATGCAAGTTATGTAGAGAAAACTAAGGGACGCCGTGAGTTTTTAAAAAATCAAGACTGCCGCGTGTCTCTTTTTAAAATAAAAACTGAAAGAAAATCGAATACTATCGACAGTATATCTGCGGCTAAAGGACGATCATCGATCAACCACTCTTCAAAATATCGGAAATTCAGATATCACTTAATTTGAAATGAGGTAGAAATTATGGCGTGTTTCGGATTCGCATTATTTACCTAAATAAATTTCATCATCATTTTTTAGGTATTTAATCCATTCTCGCTGGATTTCCAAATTTCTGAGTTTAAACAAGGGCGATAATTCTGCTAAAAAATTATCAGAGTTATGATATTTGAATCATTCAGTTCCAGTTATAATACTGAAGACATGCGTAAAGTTACACTGTATTCCATCGCGTAGTTAATGAGAAAAGTCGAAACAAATAAATCGAAAAGCCTAAAACAAGAAACGAAAATGTATTGGATCCGAGCCAAAAACAACAACATAAAATCACACACTTAAGCATACGGTGTCCGGTTGGGGCCAGATACAATGTCGCAGTGTCGTTGGCGACAATGCGACGCCCGACAACGCGACATCGCGACATCGCGATACGACAATGCGACATTGCGATACGACAACTCGACATTGCGATACGACATCGAGACAATTATGTCGCGATGTCGTGTTGTCGGGCGTCGCATTGTCGCGCACGACAACGCGACATTATGACGCATTAATGTCGCGTTGTCGTGCACGACAATGCGACGCCCGACTATGCAACATCGCGACATCGTGATACGACATCGCGACACGACATCGCGACATTGCGATACGACATCATGACATAATTGTCGCGATGTCGTATCGCAATGTCGTGATGTCGTATCGCAATGTCGAGTTGTCGTATCGCAATGTCGCACTGTCGTATCGCGATGTCGCGATGTCGCGTTGTCGGGCGTCGCATTGTCGCCCACGACAATGCGACATTGTATCTGGCCCCAACCGGACATCGTACTTCAATGCCGTTAATATACGTGCCAATTTTCTCGAACCACAAGGCGTTATTCCACAATCGCACGATCCATTGTTTGCGTACTGACAGACTGTGATACATGTGCAAAATACAATAAGAAAATGAGTTGGCTATATTGGATCTTACAGACAGACAGGCAGGCAGGCAGGCGGCGGGCGGAAGGGCGGGCGGGTGGGGATGGTTAGCAGGTAGACAGGCAAACAGACAGACACTGCCAAGTGGGTGGAGGGGGTATCTGTATAATATATATAACGTAAACAAATATTTACTCGGTGGCACTGCGATAACATGCATTGTTTTATATATTTCTTACATCAGGTGTGAAGAAAAATATGGTGTCATCGAATAGGCCTTTCTTTTGTAGTGCTTCTACTACTCGACCAATGGCTGCGTCTAAAGCCGTTACCATGCCTACCAATACAGAATATCCAATATAACATTTAGACAACACGTATATTTAATTGTGATACTGACTTGAACTTACATGTTATGCAAATTAACTCTTTAAAAACACCCGTAACAGTTCAGTGTTATAAACGTATTATGATTTTTTTCTGATAATTACGAATTTCAAATGAGATGTCGTGAAAACCTTACCACAGAATGTACGCCGACCAGGTGTCTTCACATTTGGGTACAGAGCTTCATATTCAGGAGGCACCTGGAACACATAACGTTGTTACGTATGTTATGTATGTTACCAAGGTGTTCTAAAATAGTAAGATTGTTACAAATTAGCAAATGTTTCGACAATCGGTTTAAAATCTTGGTTACTAAGCGTTTTGAACATCTGAATCACTGATAAGTATTATATTCGCACGTGAGTTAATTATCTTAATGCAAAGACAGAATAGTCACGAAGTACCAGTAGTTGGCAGGTGCGCTATTTGTCATGCGAGTTAAACATGCTACACGCAGTCTATGTTTACTACAATGAAGACCTTCTTATATATGTCCATATCCTGCTCCTTTCCCTTTAAAGATCTTAGGGCAATTGGTGTATTAGAATATGAGTTAAGACCTTTAGTAGAATCTCTGGATTGAAAAATAGGTCACCTTGATCGACCTTGACCTACTTTTTTCAATCCAGATTCACTTTTATAGATAAGTACTCTTCTAGATGTATACATACTGGGTGCGTGTTGAATCGGCAGCATTTGACGGGAGTAATTGAAGTGTAAACATTTTAATGCTGACTTACGTCTTCTTCGGCATTGTTTTGAGATACAATACTAACCATAGAACTTATCGTTGATGGTGTCTGTTTATATGTAAAAAAAAAAAGATACTTTTATAAAAATATTTCTATTCCTAACAACGATATTATTTGTATAAATTTACTTCGAGAATTATTTCTTACCGTCATTTTCGAATTTGTAACCGATAAAGTGACCGCGAGAAAAAATCCAGTGAAACAACTTAATCATGCTGATAAATATTGTTAATTTTAATACACATACCTGAAGCGGTTCGTGAACACTTTGATATGGTAAATATAAGAATAGAGGTCGACTTGGATTATGCTTGGCGATGATCTGCTCCGCCTTTACTGCGTACAAATCCTGTAAACATCAATACGAGACTCCAGTGAACAAAGTATCAATATAAACTATCCCTAGCTATGCGATGGTTCAACTGGCTGTATCTCCCACAAAAAAGTTCTTGTTTCCATGTATGTATATACCTGTGTACAATGTATTTTGATCACACAGTACTAATCTTTTTTTCAATTTAAGTGCTTTTCATGTCGGTTTAACAAAATTCTTTGATAGGCATTGGTCCGATTTTTTTAATTAGCTTATATTTGTTATTTTAACTTTATTACCAGTGTTGACGTTTCCAATTGACATTTTGTGCCATAAATATATTATAATTATCTGTTTATATGTTTAAATATTTACATACAGTTGAATAAGTGCCATTCTTGTCCCAAACAACGTCATAATTGTCGTGGAAGTCTAAGTAGTTCGCTGAAAAAAATAAACCAATATTATAATATGAATACGAATTATATATACATGTATAGATAATATAGTATCACTATCACGTCCTCCAGTTTTACCTCAGAACTGACACAACTACCACGTCCTCCAGTTTTACCTCAGAACTAACACAACTAACACATCCTCCAGTTTTACCTCAGAACTAACACAACTATCACACCCACCAGTTTTACCTCAGAACCGTAACACAACTACCACGTCCTCCAATTTTACCTCAGAACGAACACTACAATCGCGTTCTCCAGTTTTATCTCAGAACTAACACAACTAACACATCCTCCAGTTTTACCTCATAACTAACGCTAAAATCACTTCATCCAGTTTTACCTCAGAACGAAAACTAATACCACGTCCTCCAATTTTACCACATAACTATGACTAATACCACGTCCTCCACTTTTACCACAGAACTAAAACTAATACCACGTCCTCCAGATTTACCATAAAACTAAAACTAATACCACGTCCTCCAGTTTTACCACAGAACTAAAAATAATACCAAGTCCCCCTGGTTTACCACAGAACTGAAACTAATACCACGTCCTCCAGTTTTACCACAAAACTAAAACTAATACCACGTCCTCCAGTTTTACCACATAACTAAAACTAATACCAAGTCCCCCTGGTTTACCACAGAACTGAAACTAATACCACGTCCTCCAGTTTTACCACAAAACTAAAACTAATACCACGTCCTCCAGTTTTACCACATAACTAAAAATAAAACCACGTCCTCCAGTTTTACCACAGAACTAAAACTAATATCAGTTCCTCCAGTTGTACCACAGAACTAAAACCAATGCCACGTCCTCCAGTTTTACCACATAACTAAAACTAATACCACATTCTCCAGTTTTACGACAGAACGATTACTACCACAACAATCACTGCTGCTATTCTTCCACTAATACCGTGTATGTAAGGTTCGAGCCTTCAACATGTACACACTCAGCCTTATATCATGTACAACACCTACTTATAACAATAATATTCCATCTTTGCTACGGCAAAACTTAACCCTGTACATAAGAACAGTATATACTAATAATACTTCTTATATATGTCACGACAATATTATACCTTGTACCTGAGTAAAATTATACTCCATACAGGGCACGACAATATTATACCTTGTACATGAGTATAAAACTACTCCTTATAGGACACTGCCATAGTATACCTTGTACATGAGTATAATATATCTCCATATAGGTCACGACAATATTATACCTTGTACATGAGTATAGTAACACTCCATATATGTCACGACAATATTATACCTTGTACATGAGTATAATAATACTCCATATAGGTCAAGACAATATTATGCCTTGTACATGAGTATAATACATATCCATACAGGTCACGACAATATTATGTCTTGTACATGAGTATAGCAACACACCATACAGGTCACGACAATATTATATCTTGCACATGAATATAATACATCTCCATATAAGTTACGACAATATTATACCTTGCACATGAGAATAATACATCTCCATACAGGTCACGACAATATTATGCATTGTACATGAGTATAATACATCTCCATGTAGGTCACGACACTATTATACCTTGTACATGAGTATAATACAAATCCATACTGGTCACGACAATATTACACCTTGCACATGAGTATAATACATCTCCATACATGTCACAAAAATATTATGTCTTGTACATAAGTATAATACTACTCCATACAGGTCACGACAATAGTATACTTTGTACATGAGTATAGGAACACTCCATACAGGTCACGACAATAGTATACCTTGTACATGAGTATAATACATCTCCATGTAGGTCACGACACTATTATACCTTGTACATGAGTATAATACAAATCCATACTGGTCACGACAATATTACACCTTGCACATGAGTATAATACATCCCCATATAGGTCACGAATATGTTATACCTCGTACATATGTATAGTAACACTCCATACAGGTCACTACAATATTATACCTTGTACATGAGTATAATACATCTCCATATAGGTCATGACAACATTATACCATGTACATGAATATAATACATCTCCATATAGGTCACGACAATATTATACCTTGTACATGAGTATAATATATCTCCATATAGGTCACGACAATATTATACCTAGCGCATGAGTATAATACATCTCCATACATGTCACAACAATATTATGTCTTGTACATAAGTATAATACTACTCCATACAGGTCACGACAATAGTATACCTTGTACATGAGTATAGGAACACTCCATACAGGTCACGACAATAGTATACCTTGTACATGAGTATAATACTACTCCATATAGGTCACGACAATATTATACCTTGCACATGAGTGTAATACAAATACATACAGGTCACGATCAATATGATACCTTGCACATGAATATAATACATCTCCATACAGGTCACGACAATATTATACCTTGCACGTGAGTATAATACATCGTATACCTTGCACATGAGTACAAAAGATCTCCATATAGGTCACGACACTATTATACCTTGTACATGATTATAATACATCTCCATATAGGTCGCGATAATATGATACCTTGCACATGAGTATAAAACATCTCCATACAGGTCACGACTATATTATACCTTGCACATGAGTATAATACATCCTATACCTTGTACATGAGTATAATACAAGTCCATACATATCACGACAATAGTATTCCTTGTACATGAGTATAGTAACACTCCATACAGGTCACGATAATAGTATACCTTGTACATGAGTATAATACATCTCCATATAGGTCACGACAATAGTATACCTTGTACATCAGTATAGTAACACTCCATATGGGTCACGACAATATTATATATTGTACATGAGTATAATACATCTCCATATAGGTCACGACAATATGATACCTTGTACATGAGTATAATACATCTCCATATAGGTCACGACAATATTATACCTTGTACATGAGTATAGTAACACTCCATACAGGTCACGATAATAGTATACCTTGTACATGAGTATAATACATCTCCATATAGGTCACGACAATAGTATACCTTGTACATCAGTATAGTAACACTCCATATGGGTCACGACAATATTATATATTGTACATGAGTATAATACATCTCCATATAGGTCACGACAATATGATACCTTGTACATGAGTATAATACATCTCCATATAGGTCACGACAATATTACACCTTGTACATAAGTATAATACATCTCCATATAAGTCACGAAAAGATTATATCTTGCGCATGAGTATAATACATCTCCATATAGAACATGACAATATGATACCTTGTACATGAGTATAATAATCCTCTCGGCTGTTATAGTAACCATAGAAGGAATCAAAACCCCGATACTGTGCTGTACAATTCCAACTGCAATAGCCTAGATGCCATCTGGAAAAAAAACATGTACGAACTCTACATTTGCAGTACTAAATCAAATTTGGGGTAAACGTCCACAAAAACATTTTACATCTATACTTTCCGAAGTTATATAAATTATAAAATGACTGCCAATTTCACAAGTTTATATCAAGATGATAGAAGACATGCCACCATCATGTATCTGCATTTTCAGCCACGAACCCCTTAATACAATTTAGCTCTTGAATACCATTTCAAATACACAGTGACAATGTGTTAAAATGTACTGTGCAAAGGGAATTTCAGCTTCAATTTACTGCTACATGAAAAAATGGTATCCAATAGTCACTGCATTCTGTAAGAATGTTTGTATTATAAATATGGAGTTCGATATTGTACAAAAATCGATTCTTACGTTACAGAGATATGGCCGTTGATCATGTTGATTATGTCAAAAATAAATGATACGCATAACTTGTCTAAATGGTGTCGGACTTCCATTTTTTGTTCAGATTAGGTCTAACATGTAACCTTCGTTTACGAGGTAAGCACGCTGCGACCAGATTTTTGCCTGAGAATCGGTCTCGTAAAAAATGAGTATAGCATCAGCGAGGATTCAAACTCGGGTCGAAATAAAGCCTTTATTAAAATTTTCGAATATTTTTCCTGAAAATGAAGATACCTTTAAGTGACTATTTTTAAGTCTGTTTTTAAATGTGATATAAACAAGCACAAATATAAAAAAAGTTATGGACATAATATTAATAACTAAAATATATGGTAAAACTGAAAACTAAACTATACCTACTTTCCAACAGCATGTGTGGCATATCCAGCTTTTTGTAGTATTTCAGGGAAGAACGTCATGTTGAGCGGGGAGCATACACTTTCTCCAGCACCAATGACCATGTGCTGTATTAAAAAAAGAGTTTAAAATCATTAAAAAAAAATATTTAAAATACGCGGAAATGTAGCATGCGCGTTGGCAAAGCTTTACGATGCCCGCTAAAACATGCGGTACAATATGGGTCGCGTACTATAGGTACAACCTAGAGAGACGACCGCAACTACCAATTAAAAAAAAAAGATAGCGACCCGTTTATAATCCTGTAAAATATTTAACAAATTATTACTATATTGCTTATTACATACAGCAAATATATACTGTTAATATAAATACTATAAGTGATCAGTTTTTATTGTAATGTTGTTACAGAAATTCCAATATCCACAATAAAAGCGCTATTTGCCTAGCTGGACAGTCTTTATGGTGGTGCCGTAGTGTACCGGTTATCGCTTCGTCATGGTGCGTTCAATCCCAGTCAGGACCGAATTTGGATAAGACATCGACATACTTAGCTCTCTCAAACGCCCAAATGTTGTGGCGCGCTGTGGTCTAGTGGTAGAGCGTTGGACCCATGATCGAAAAGTCACGAGTTCGATCTCCGCCATTGCCATGTGCGTTGTGTCCCTGAGCAAGACACGTTATCTGCATTTGCTTAGTACTGGTTCTACCCAGGAAGACATCGAGAGTGGTTCAAATAATGTCATAGAGCTTTCGTTACAATCGATGTAAATTAAATAAGTTTAAACTAAATGCCCAGTGCAATATAGTGAGGGACGATAAACACGTATAAGCACACTGGACAGACTATAGTCACTTGCATCAGTCATAATGACCTTTCCTTAAAGGCAGAATATGATTATTAAAACATAAACTGAAACAGTTGACGAAGCATTCGGAAGCGTTACAACTTGAGAGAATTACGTGAGCAAGTAAACTGAATAAATTTAAACTCTACACGCTATGCCGAATAAATATTTGTGTACTAATTATGCTGTATCCCCTACACGCTGCGCCGAAGCTAAGCACAACACAGGAAGTGTGCAGATCCAAATTGGTTATGTATAGATCACGTATTGTTTATGTAAACACAAGAGTTAAAAAGTTATTTTGTCTTTTTAACGAAGCGTACATTTATAATCAGTTGTTTCTATTAACGACTGGGTACATCAGTTGATTTAATGCAAATTTGACGGTAACAATATACCCAAATAATTGACACAACGTCTCTATCATCTCTGTTACGGTTAACAATAAGCATATTCTGACTTTAAGAAGTAGATTTATAATTTACCTGAAGACCAGCTTTCCAAGGATAGTAACCCGTCATGAAAGAATGTCGTGAACTGAAAGATAAAATATCACCATATCATCTAAAATCTAAAATAGTAATGTTGATGGAGGATTAGAACAATATGGATTTAATTTAATGTAAAATGCAGTGTAAAGATAATACGATATATAACTATATATTTCATACTAAAATGTGTATTCAACAATGTATCTGCAAAGCATTATAAAGAGTTACTACCGGAAGTACTTACGGAGAGCATACTGGCTGCACGTACGAGTGGTTAAGTAAAACGCCTGACCGTGCCAACTTGTCTATATTGGGCGTGATCATTTCCGGATTGTGAAACCCAACATCGTTCCATCCTGAAGAAAAGAGAGCGGTTACAATGGCGGTATGTTAAGATGAACGGTGCCAATGTGTTATGTATTGTGAAAATATGTCAAAATACGCTGTGGCAATGTGTCAAAATGTACTGTGGCATTTTGTTAAATAGCACAGTGGCAATGTGTGAGACACACTGTTGGAATGTGATAACTGTGTGTATAAGCGTTTATTTATCCTTGCTGTATTGCACTAAGCATTTTAGCGAGCAGACCTCGGTTTAAAGTCTCATCCGAAGGACTGGTAAGGTAGGAAATACTTTTGAAATATTTCGATAATTAACCCAAATTCGGTCCGGGATTGAACGCGCGATCCCTGGGTTACTAAGCCGCAATGCTAACCACTACACCACGGCGCTACCTGATAACTACACTGTGACAATGTTTTAAAATAAGCTGTGACAATGTGTGAAAATGTACCGTGGATATGTGTTAAAATATACTGCCACACTTTGTTAAAATATTCTGCGGCAATGTGTTAAAATACACTGGCAATGTGATAAAATGCAGTTACAATGTGTTAAACTTTTCTGTGACAAAATGTTAAAAAACGCAGGCAATGTGGCGATCCTATAAGTCAAAAGTACAGAAGAAGTTCGACTTTAAATTGTGTTTACAATTATATGTGAGTCACTCTGTTATTATACTATAATGGATCAGATGAAAAACGATTCAAAATGGCATCACGGTTTATCAGTTCTATATCGTAAAACTATAGAGTTTTCCTGTTGTCTGTTACAAACTAACCCCATAGTTAAGAAAGTGACCTATATAATATATGGTAAACACTAAGTCGGATAGAGGCTATGAAGAGAAATCTTCACCATTAAGAAACCGCGGTCGGTCGATACGCTCCCTCTCTTTCTATTGTTTAATGGTGAAGATTTCTCCTGATAGCATCTATATCTTGAATACCAGGGAACTTGTCAGTATTGACCGGTATTTATCAAACAACAGAACGCACAAAAACAATGAAACGTCCTGAATTATTTAGCTTTGTTGGCCGTGAGAGTATGATATTAAGCATTTCCCTTGCAGTATCATCATTAAAGGAACACACGTCAATCTTGATTTTTTTTAAAAACTCGCGGCGTCCCGTTAGTTTTTCTCTTAACTTGCATTTGTTCAATCATTAATATTAATTATTAGTATAGTTCAAAGCAAATTATGTTGACATATTACTATCTTTTTATAATATTACACCAATGATATATTTAAACAAGAACTATCACTGTAAGTGATAAATGCCCCCGAAGTGTCCTTTGACCTCTAAATATGACCTTGACCTTGGAGACATGGACCTGGATTTTGCATACGACACGTCGTTTGGTTGTGGTGAGCACTTGTGCCAAGTCATTTGAAAATCCGTCCAGGCATGAACAAGTTATTGACTGGACACGATTTTACCTTTGACCTCTAAGTGTGACCTTGACCTTGGGGCCACAGACCTGGATTTTGTGCGCGACACATCGTCTTGTTGTCGTGAGCACTCGTGCCAAGTTATTTGAAAATCCGTCCATGAATGCCAGAGTTATTGATCGGACACAATTTGACTTTTGACCTCCAAGTGTGACCTTGACCTTGAAGACCTGGATTTTGCGCGCGACACATCGTCTTGTTATGGTGATCACTTGTGCTAAGTTATTTAAAAATCCCTGCAGGGGTTGTGACGTTACGGTCCGGACACGAAATTGCGTACCTGTTTTTGACCTGTGAACTGCAAGTGTGACCTTGACCTTTGAGGTACGGACCTGGGTTTTGCGCGCGACACATCGTCTTGTTATGGTGATTACTTGTACCAAGTTATTTAAAAATCCCTGCAGGGGTTGTGACGTTACGGTCTGGCCACGAAATTGCGTACCTGTTTTTGACCTATGAACTTCAATTGTGACCTTGACCTTTGAGGTACGGACCTGGGTTTTGCGCGCAACACATTGTCTTGTTATGGTGATCACTTGTGCCAAGTTATTTAAATATCTCTGCAGGGGTTGTGACGTTACGGTCCGGACACGAAATTGCGTCCTGTTTTTGACCTATGAACTTCAACTGTGACCTTGACCTTTGAGGTACGGATCTGGGGTTTGCGCGCGACACATCGTCTTATTATTGTGATCACTTGTGCCAAGTTAAACAAAAATCCATGCAAGGGTTTTGAAGGTAGAGTCCGGACACGAACTGCGGAATGACGGACAGACAGACAGACAGACAGACGGACGGTGCGATTACTATATGCCCCGGAAAAAATTTCGGGGTCATACAAATTGGTAAAATAACGAAGAAACTTGAAATCTCATTTTTTAATTGAATTATATGCAAGCAGTTTTAAAGTCAAAATGACGCAGAATAACTAAATCGAGGAGCAAATTGTAATGTTTGAATAAAACTCAAGATTGCCATGTGTCCCTTTAACTCTGTCCTAAAATAATTTCTTTCATAATGTTTCGCATGTGCTATTTTATGAGCTTTTTTAAATGTAGAATTTTTCGGCTATACAGTGTCTTGTTCAAGAAAGATTAGGCTTTCTTTTCCGATTGGAAAACAATAATAGAAGGCCACTGTCTGCATATCGAGCCCTATGGCGAAGGAGTCAAGATTTGACTACATGTTCATCAACACCAGTATCAATACAATGAGATATTCGTTCTTTACATACTTCAATATAATATAGCGGAGACCGAACGTGACCTATATTTCGTCCAAAGTAGGTCACAGCGACACGATGTTGCTAGATGCATATAAGGAACATTCTGGTGGAGTTTGGTTAACATCCTCAAAAAAAGCAAAATGTACCTATTCGTGGTTGAGACCGGACATGACCTATATTTGGTAGGTCATAGCGACCCGAAATTGTGCATAGGATGTTAGATGCATATAAGGAACATTCTGGTGGTAGTTTGGTGAAAATCCTGCCAGAAAGAAGCAAGATATGCAGAGTCGTAGTGGAGACCAACCGTGACCTATATTTCATCCAAAAAAAGTACTCATATCGTTAGGTGTATGTACTAGTATGTCCAAAGTAGGTCACAGCGATTCAACATTTTGCACATAATGTAAGATGCATGTAAGGAACAAAACGGTGCAGTTTTGTGAAAATCCTGCAAATAATGAAGGATATATAAATAAATGAAATCGGACGCACGGGCGGATGATCTAACGGACTGGCACACACACACAAACACACACACCCGGACGACATTATGATCCTATGTCGAGATCCGTAAACATGCCCGATAAATAGAATATAATCCGGTGCCAAATTCATTCATATCAGGTTCCCTTATTTTACAAAACGTCACTTGTCTAGAATCTGGAGTTTTTTTTAATACAGATGGCAAGGATTGTATTTGTGTATTTTCATTAAACATAGCAAAATTAAGTTTTGGCAGATTGAATACATTTCCATGTTAAGTATATCAAAACATTTGGAATACAAATCACACTCGTTTATTGTGGACACGGACTTGTCTTGACAAAATGATATGTGTTTTTGCATTTTTTGTCCATGTAGGACAGTCGATAAATACAGCTATATGATGTTCTGATTGTCTTCATGCATCTACGTTCCAGTTCTTCTGTGAACACCATATTAGACAAATAATTACAATAGCGTACGTTTTCCTTGCTATACGCAAGGTATGTACCCTTTTGTGTAATCCCATCGAGACTGCATTAAAAAAAAAGATAAAAAAATTAGAACTCAACTATAAAGCTTGAATACGTGTACATGGAAACCCCAACTTAAAGGGACACATGGCAATCTTGATTTTGTTCGATTGTCTTCATGCATCTACGTTCCAGTTCTTCTGTGAACACCATATTAGACAAATAATTACAATAGCGTACGTTTTCCTTGCTATATGCAAGGTATGTACCCTTTTGTGTAATCCCATTGAGGCTGCATTAAAAAACAAGAGCTGTCGGAGAACAGCGCAGCTCGACTATTCGATTTTTCAGAGAATAATAAATTTATAGCTAGTATATACCATCAGAAAACAGGGCTACAACTATGTGGAGTAAAAAAAAAAAATCGAGTTTTGAGTGGGGTGCGGGATGGGGGTGGGAGAGAGGCTGGGTGGAATGGTGGCGGGCGGGCGGGCAACATATATGTGTAAGAATTGACTAAAACAACAAAGAAATATGTAAAAAAAAAAAAAGATTTTCAAGTGGGTGTGGGGTGGGGGGAGCGGCGGTGAGAGGCGGGAGTGGGATGTGGGGAGGAGAGGGGGCAACATATATGTGTAAGAATTGACTCAAACAACAAAGAAATATGTAAAAAAAAAAATAGATTTTCAAGTGGGGTGGGGGGGAGCGGGGGTGAGAGGCGGGAGTGGGTTGTGGGGGGAGGGGAGGGGGCAACATATATGTGTAAGAATTGACTATAACAACAAAGAAATATGTAAAAAAAAAAAAAAAGTTACAAAAAGTTACAAGTGTGGGGGGTGAGAGGCGGGGGTGGGGGGGTGCGGGGAGGGGAGGGGGCAACATATATGTGTAATAATTGACAAAAGCAACACAGAAATATGTAAAAAAAAAAAAAAAAGTTTAAAGTAGGGGTGGGGATGGTGGGGAGCGGGGGTGAGAGGCGGAAGTGGGTGGGGGTTTGAGGGGTGGAGGGGGCAACAAATATATGTAAGAATTGACTAAAACAACAATATGTAAAAAAAAAAAAGTGTGGAGGGGAGTTGGGGTGGGGGAGGGGAGCCCATGCCCCAATATGGGTGAAGTAATAAGATGCATAATGCTGTAACAAATCCCAAACCAAAACTATAGATATATACATGCTTACATGCAAACCTAGATCTGCCTTTATTGGACATGTTATGGGCCATCACAATTTGGGTTCCATGGGAGCCTAGAATTTGCAGAAGACAAAATTACTTATCCAACCCTTTACAACATACTATAAGGAAACCAATTCCAAAATTTAGTTCAGCTAGGACAAGAAATTAAGAGATATAGACCTGTAAACACAGCTTACACGCAAAATTTGATGTGAAACAGACATATTTTAAGGGCTATCAGAATTTGGGTTCCATGGGAGCCCAGGGGTTACAGGAACCAAAAGTGCTTATGCAGCCCTTACGATAATGCTATAAGGAAGCTAATGGCCAAATTTGGTTGTGCTAGGGTAAGAATTGTAAGAGATATTGACTTGTAAACACAGCTTACACGCAAGATTTGATGTGAAATGGGACACATTTTATTGGCTATAATAATTTGGGTTCCATGGGAGCCCATGGGTTACAGGAACCAAAAGTGCTTATGCAGCCCTTACGATAATGCTATAAGGAAGCCCATGAACAAATTTGGTTGTGCTAGGATAAGAAATGTAAGAGATATAGACTTGTAAACACAGCTTACACGCACGCCGCGGTGATAACATAAGCTCTCTTATTCTTCGAATAGTCGAGCTAAAAAGATAAAAAAAATTAGAACTCAAATATAAAGCTTGAATGCGTGTACATGGAAACCCCAACTTAAAGGAACACATGGTAATCTTGATTTTGTTAAAACTCGCGGCGTCCCATTAGTTTTTCTTCATAACTTGCATTCGTTCAGTCATAAATATTAATTATAAAAATATTATAAAGCAAATTATGTTTGCACGTTACTGACTGTTGATAATATTGCATCAATAATATTTGTCATAATCAGAAGAAAAAATCAAAAAAATCTCAGTTTTTTATTTAGCCTAATTATTTTCAAGCAGTTTTAAAGTCAAAATGATATTGGATTAATAAATAGAGACGCACATTTTAATGCTTGGTAAAAACTTCGAGATGGCCATGTGTCTCTTTAATATGACTTTGTTTACACCTTTATCTAGGCAGTGCTACCATTGAATTATAAATACATATTTGCTAAATACGTGAATTAGTCGATATACACACGACATTGAGCATGTGAGATAAGCTAAGTATGGAACAATACACACGTTTATCAAGTTTGTATTTATTATTCAAATATAACACTGTCTAGATAAACGTGTAAACATATTAAACTGCACGATGTAAAAATATTCAGAATTATTTGAGTACTAAGATGGTTTTTGTAATGTACTTTCAATGGGATTCCACAAAAGGGACATACTTCTTTAACACAAATCCTAAGTACCCAGTTGTATAATTGTTATAATTTATATATCACAACACATCGACTTGAAAGCGTTTCATCATGCGATATATCAGAGCAGACGAATTAAACTAATTAGTTGCATTTTAACCGTATCTCCAATCAAGCGTGACTGTACGTGACAAAACAAGAATATTATTGACATATTTTTAGGTGGATATTTAGGAATTATGACTAGATTTAGTGTATTAATTTTGCAACTGTCCATTTGTTCAGATAGACGCCGCCGTTATTTTTTTTAAAGTAACCTGCCATGTATATTGATTAAACTATTAATTTTTTTTAATTGAGGTTACTAATACAGAAACTACTGCCACTTTTAAATTAGTATTGAAAAAATGATGTAGTGTAGAACGAATAAACATACCCAGGTCGTCTGCAACAATGAATACTATGTTCGGCTGCTTCCCCCCACACGCTCCATAGATGTTGACAAAAAGAACGAAAACCACAGTGATAGTTTCCATTTTTCGTACATTGAATGATGTTAACGTCTACGCTTACTACACTAATATGTGCATGTGCTGTGTTAAAGAGGCACTACCTATATCTACGCGATTTTTAATGTAAACTATTAAATACTCAATATTACTGAATTTATATGTATACAAAGCTATTTTATGAGTATTCTAAGAAGAAACATGGTTCGTATTCCAGTTCTGTAAATTATTAATTATGATCAAAACAATATCTTGAAGAAAATGCTGCCAAGCCGTTTATTTCTGCCGGAGAACTATTAGTTTTTACGATTTTCTCGGACATACGCAATGCGATTACAAACTATTCGGCGCAGTTCCGATAGCAAACGAATCGATCGGAACTCTTCGCTAATCAGACGAGGTAGTTCCGATTGCAAACGAAAAAGATCGGAAAATCTCCGCAATCGGCTTGTCTAAAACAATTACGAATACAATTTCAAAAATCCGATCTTTTCAATCCTGTTTTTCCCCAGCAAAACGCATATTACATTGGGTGAAATTATTGCCATTTACCTTTTTCATAGTCCTCTTTATAATTAAGTAAAGTTTATATCAATTGGTGGACAAAAAGATATAGGTAGAGCCTCTTTAACACAATTACGGACACCTGCATTATTGATGCGTAGAAATGTGTGTAACAATAGTATCTGTAACGTACAGATCTACATTATTTGGTATTAATGTCACTGGTTTTTGCGTTACATTTGAGTCTGTAAACGACGATCGATTTTTAGTGGTGGAATTGAATTGAATGTTGTTTAACGGCTCATCAACACAGTATATGTTATTTAGAGCCGCCCCAGAGAGAGGGGAAGGATACATAGGAATCCGGGAACCTGCCCTACTATTCCTATGGATTTTTAACGTGCTCGGAGGATAGACCGATACACGGGACCGCCCGGTTTACTTCCCCATCCGACGGACGAGGCTAAGGGAAAGTGTCTTGCCCAAGAACACACCGACGGAACTCAGTGGCACCGCGGAGGATTGAACCCGGGGCCTCCGGTTACAAATCCGCCGCGCTACCGACTTCGCCACGCCAGCCCTCTTTTTAGTGGTGGAGGCGGAAAACCACCGACTTTTTCCTGGGTAGAACCAGTATGTAAATATCATATCCTCTTGAGGGTGCCAGTGGATATTATCAACCCGAGAATGTAATGTCGACCGAGGCGATAGCCGAGGTCAACATTATCATTTCGAGGATAAAATAAATATATAGTCATTATCGATTTTATTTGACATCGCATACTAGGCTTATTTGCATACTTATATAACTAGTGGTATATCGAAAATATAGAATGGTGTTATTCCACTCCCACAACGTAAGCTATTTGATACAAGTTGAGCATTAAGCAACGCATTCGTTATATGACGTTAACATAGACGTAGCCAGAGATTTGACAATGTGGACGCCTAATTCTGCTAGCATGAGTGACGAAGCAACGAACCTCTAGGTCATACTACACCAATTCATTTTCTATAGGCCTACTTTATTCTAAGCTCTGTACTGAGTTCCCTTATATAGGAAGCTATATTTTTTATTACTTGTTTTGAAAGACCTATCGTAGTTTTATCATAAAAACATACATAAGCCATAAATTGAGTATGTTTTGAAAAAGCTGTTTGAGTCGGATGGTGCTGACCCACCTACTTGCATGTAGAAACATGAGGAAAATGTAAAATATACTTCTTTTTTTGATTATGCAACACATTATGAATACATTGTACAAATGTAGGATTTAACCTTTATAAGTACTCTTCAAAAGTTGAATGTTAAATTTTTAGCAAGATTTTTTGATTTGTTTACCTTGTCAACCAATCAAAATTAAGAGATTCTGTGTAATAGCTCGGAATTTACACTGGAACTCTTCCCTGCCCGCTGATTGGTTGGTAATTGGTGTAGTCTGATATAAAGTGGGTAGAAGTCCGCGGGCCGGAGCCGAGATCCACCAACACAGAGTAGCAGTATCAACGTAGCAGTAACTAGTCAGTAATAGTTAGGGATCGACGCCGAGGCCTACATTCGACCGTAGTCAGACAACTGAAGAGGGGTAGAGACTCAACACAGCTATCCGGATGATGTTTGCAGCGCAGGGGCCATATTGTGACGGGTGTGGCCCCAAACACAAGGACCCCCGACCAGTAGCGGCTGTAGTACAACCACCATAGCGGATGTAGGACACCATCTTAGCGGATGCAGGCCACCTCGACCACCAGACCACCACTTCACCGCCACAGCGACAACTACACAGAGCAGCAGCGACACAACACTACACATCTACAAGAGAAACGACTACACTACACAGCAGCACCTGATCAACCTACACCCTCATCTAGAACAGACCAGACTCTATTGTGCCCATCGCGGCAGGGAAACTTGTGTTAGTTGGCGGACGGTCTTTAAACCTTCGAACTAGACACACACACACACGCTCCCCCTGAACATTTTTAGCATCTGGAACACTGAAAAATCAGCTCTCCGCAATTTCAGTGTATTTTCTAGCATGCATTATTGTATTTATTTAAAATTTCGAATTTGCTGTAATACAAAATGTAGAATTTAACACTGTACTGTAAAACAGGATAAATTTATAAACACTTGAGGCTCATCAAGCCACTGTTTGTGTTATTTCGAGCTATTATATGATACATTTAATGCATTATAGATTGTGTGAAACAGCTGGCGTACTGTTACCCTACCGTATACACCGAAGAATCAATATAGAATATAGAAACAGAAATATAGTTTTATATTATACATAATTAACAGCTATATAACGTATATTTTTATATACAGATGAGCCAGCGATATGCCTCTGGGAGATCCTTGAATTATGTCGTCACGTCAATCAACCGCCTATTTATAATATGCCGTCAATAAATGTAAATTTTTGCCCTGTAAATATGCGCACATGCAGCTATATGGTTAAAATGTGTAGTACTCATGTCAGCGGTGAGGTAGAAACGCACCAATTGAGAAACGTTAGTCAAGGTGAGACTGATCTATGTACGGACGTACGTACAGAAAGACGGCCACGTTAATACGTTCGAATCAAAGATGCAGTTCACTATGTGGTCGGTCGGTCGGTATAGGTAGGTAGTAGGTTTGTAGGTAGGAAGTGGGGATGAAAGATGGTGCTGTCACATTATTTCAGTGACATGCGCATATTCACAATGAGTGGATTGTAAAGGGGACATCACTCTCTTGAGGGTTCCTTTTACAATCCATGCACCAGTTATCTTCTAAATGAGCGGAAACAACTATCTCCGTACGCCCGCCCGAGCCCGCCTGACCACATTTAGACCAAAGATTTCTTCAGATATTACCATAAAAGCTTAATCAGTCAAGGATGAGGGAGTAGTTGCGTACACACTATTTCCACGGGCAAAGTCTCTCTTGGAATAGCCAAATTGATGAAGTTGTAAAAAAACAAACTTAATTCATTAGTATATCTGTTATCTCGCATAAATATCTAATTTTCTGTGCCTATGCCTAAATCAGTTTGCAATGCGTACATCTTACCCGATCTTAATTACTGTTGTACGCTATCGGGAAATTATCATGATTCTCTAGAAGATAAAATGATCTAAAGTGATTCCAAAAAAGAGATGCAACACCTATTATGGATAAAGAATAAAAAAATCCTTCTGTTTAACCTTTTACCGAACTCAGTTAATTAAAGGACGCTTCGCAAAAGAGTTAAATTCCAAAAAGCAGTTCTAATGTTTAAAAGGTTAATGATCAGGCTCCTGCATAATTTTGGGGACACATTTACTCTAGCCTCAAATGTAAATATGCGTAGGTAAAACTATTAAAACTATTGTATCTCATTCTTTATTCATATGTGGTTACAATAGTTTTGCGCTGACCCCTCGATATATTGGATCGTTCTACAGGCCACCCTCTAAAGATGACCCAAAAATTTGAGCAAATCTGCACGAATCCCTGTCAAAACTTACAAGTAATGAACTCACGAATCCTTGTCAAAACTTACAGGTATTATCCAACATAGTGCTCAGACATTATATGGGGCAATTTATCTGTAAGAAGCAGTCCAAACTACTCGAACCAACTAAATAACACCATGATTGACTTGGTAAATGCCAACTATGTATGTCAAGTAACTGACCAACTCACGAGAAACGACAATATGCTCGATTTAACATTAACACAGGAAAGGAGACAAGACCATTCCTGCTAACTACCGACCAGTGTCATTAACATGTATGCTCTGCAAATCCATGGAACACATTATATTCAGCCAAATCACCAGATAACTTGATTCACACAACATACTGGTAAACTGTCAACATGGTTTTAGAGACAATCATTCATGCGAGACTCAACAACTTAATGCTGTTGAAGAACTCTCTAGACGACTTGACCAAAGCAAAACAACATATCTGCTTATTTTGGATTTTCAAGCCCAACCATTATGGGATTTCCGGAAGAACCAATACATGTATAGAGGCGTGGCTCTGCCACCGTCACCAGAAGGTAGTGCTTGACTGAGCTTCATCTGCAGACACCTGTGCTGTCCGGGGAACTGTATTGGGCCCACTGCATGGTGTTCCTGCTGTATGTACATAACATCGGGAATAAAGTCTCGTCTCTTACATCTATAAATACTTCGCCGATGACTGTTTTCTATATCGCACCATAAATACTACAGCATAACTACTACAACTACAGGCTGATCTTGACACCATGGTCGACGGATGCTCCTGAACTTGGCTGATGCATTTCAGTGCAGACAAATGTCACTTACTGAAGATAACACGCCAACGAATCAACATATAACACCAGTTGTAGTAAATTTGCAGAAGTACAACCTCATCCTTACCTAGGCATTGAACTTACTATTGACCTAACCTGGAAAACACATAAAACAACATTACATCAAAAGCCAATATAGTGCTTAACCTACTTCGGCAACATGTCTATAACTGCAACCAAGAGGTCAAGTCAAAAGCATTCACCTCAGTAGTACGACCACATCTAGAATACTCATCATCCGTCTGGGACTCGTATTCCAAACACGATATTCTTCAACTAGAAAAAGGATATCGAAAAGGGGCCAGGGCCCTGTTTTATTAAACATCATACGATAATTCTCAACTATTAAAATCGTTCACTTTGTTCACCAAAGCATTCAATGTAGACAATTATGTTTGAACGTAGTGCAGAAATATCACCTGTATAAGTAATTAAATGAAATCAAGTTTATTTGAAAAGTGTAATTGATAGTGAAGCATTTAAGTAATTGATTTACGATCAAAATGGTCGTAGTTTGTTTCATAAAACGGGGCCCAGATTTGTAACAGGACAATATACTTATAAAGAAAGATTTAGCATCAATGCTGAATGATCTATAATGGCAACCTCTCTATAACAACGCAGAAGCAACAAACGACTGTCTACTTTCTACAAGATATACAACATTCTCTCACCAATGAAACTACCAGACTATGTTCAAACTCCTCAACGCCAGACACGAACAAATGACTTAGCACTCACCCAGTTGACCACACATTATGAACAATACAAATACAGTTTCTTGCCACGGACATTTTGCCTCACGACCTGGTGCATTCGGATACTGTGGACGAGTTCAGTACCCGTAGGCAGCTCCACACAGCATGAGCCAAATGACACGTTTATATTTTAACCTGTCAATTTGTATTTTTTAACGAGACACCACTTGATGATGTCACCTGCCTGTGATGCTTAGTCCTAGGCAATATATCAGTAAAAGTCAGTATAATTAGGAACAGTTATAATAATAATAATTGTATTAATAATATCTCTATTTATCGAGAATAGCATATTTGACGGACAGCCAGTCAATAGTTTACATTCTGTATCATTAATTCATCCAAGTATACCCTTTTTAATCTTGTTCTGAATAGAGCAAGCTATATCGATATGATATGTTGCATTGGATTATGCGCACAAGTTAGCGTTTCAAAGACCAAGTCGTTCTTTTGCAATCAGTCCGATTACCCGTCGGTCAATTTTTCCTGACCCTGTTAGCGGTAGTGCATCGAATATTAAACTGTATCTTGGTTTTATTGTCACTCCAAATCCGGTTGATTGTTCTAGAAATGCACTGTCACAGAATTTGTTGACGTCATCAACAGTGAGTGCTGCGCCAGCTTTAGGGACAATGCATGCGCAGACGACTTGGTACAATCTTTCATCCGGTACTCCTACAGCAATAGCATGCTGAGCGCCAGGGCAATTCTGCAACGTTTGCTCGATCGTCCAAGGAAAGAAGGTGTGGGCATGCGTTGATATTACCTCTTTCATTCGCCCTTCGAGAACTATGTTGCTATCCCCTCGCATATGGCACACATCCCCTGTTTGAAACCAATTACCGGAATCCACGATCTGTCGAAATAGATTTTCTTGGTCGAGGTACCCGGAAAATCTCCAGGTAGATCGTGCGCACAGCTGTCCGGATTCTCCAACTGGTACCACGCTCCCGTTCTCGTCTATGATGTTGCATTCCATTCCATGATTTGGTTTTCCTGCGAAGACATTGTACAGCATGGTATAATATTATGTCTGAATTAGTTTATATAATATATGTGCTTTTAGATTTCTTCCTTGCACATGTAGACGTACAGTTCAGTTATTTTGAAAACTATAAATCATTTATGGCGTGAAAAATTGACTGTATGAACAAAGTAAATCAAGGTCATTCACACTGAGCTGCCCATGGTAGGAACGAGTTGATGTCATGCAGATTAGGTATGAAGTTTGAAAGCTGTTTGGCCTTTACTATATGAATACTGTAAAGGAATAAAATCAAAAAATTGAATGTAAAACGAAGATGAAAATTAAGGACTACTAGTACTGATCTGCCTTCTTTATAAAAAAATATCCAAAATGGATGGGGTATGGTCAAGTGAAATGTTCAACCAACTGCATAACTTAGGCATGAGTAATGTAAACCGTGTAGTACATGACAGTAATTCAACGCCATTGATGTGAACAAAATATCAAACAGACTACTAATATGGCAAAACAATGTTCCCTTTATATCCGAAAAGCTTTACTAAAAGCTGTCTGCAATCGCTGGATAAGTGATTTAGTCTATGGACCAATTTGTTTCGCATATAAAACAAAACAACTTTTAAGTAAAAGTATATCAATTTTTTTATCGAATACTTTCCTATTGTTTTTTGCTACTACTATGTATACCTATCGCCTATCAAAAGTCATACATTTTTTGTTCTTTGTGGTTTGGTACGTTGGGATTTTCCTCAAAAAATGGAAACGCTCAAGATAAAAACAACTCACGTATTCTAAACGTTTTCATGCTAAATTACGTTTTCTTCGACATTGTTTTGAGATACAATAATAACTATATTACTTATTGTTGGTGGTGTTTGTATACATTTACTTCGAGATGACCTTTTACCGTCATGTTCACGTTTTTAACCGAGAAAATGACAGTGCGAAAAACTTCCAACGTCTGTCAACGAACGTATATTTTGGATGCATGTCTAAGCATGTCGTGATGAAGCAACTTATACTTTTTTTGCCACTGATCGTTCCATGGCGGTAGCCCTATTGTCAACCCTTTTGTCTTATTTGGCCTTTTATTTAATCTTTAAATTTGTTCTTTGTTTCTGTGTGTGTTTGTGGTTGACTGTCGTCCTTGAATGCTGCTTTTCCTGTTCAATTTTTATATCTATATCTATATATTTTTTAAATTTAACAACAATGCGCATCTCAGCTTATCTTCGACAATATTAGAATTGAAAATAAACGTTTGCAGACAAAAATAGTACGAGTGTATATTCCGTGGCTCTTGACAGTCGCATGAATCAGTTCGCGTTCAATATCAAAGTATGCAATATCGTAGAATAGTGAACACTTGCACCAATGAAGGGTCAATAGGACAATATGAAAGTATACAACAAGTAAGGTGTTACGCAAGTGTAAAAGAGCTGCCGAGAGAAAATAGCATTATATCTGGGTAGGAACTGAAAACAAAAAGTTAACATAATAATAGATCAAGTCACGGGTGTTAAAACAATATTGAAAAAAAAATGTTGTCGCGGAGACGTAAACACGCCACGAGTATTTTTTCTTAGCAGACGCATTCTTCCCGATTTTTACCATCAACTATGACCGTTCAAATACCTTGACATGCCTTACATATTGATTACAATTTACCCTTGTAACACGGCGTGCTAAAAGTACACATCAGCACAGAGATACACAGGGATACGTATGCGTTACTGTTAACTGCTACTATGTGTAATTATAATATGGCGTTATCAAAGTGAAACATGTAAAGGAACTGTTCATTGCTACCTTAACATGTGAAATACGTATAAGAGTCGCTGCCGGAACATAATAATAGCATATTTATTATATATAAAATATAATATATACCTACCTACAATCCCGTCCTCGTAATCATCAATGTTGTCGCTGGTAAACGTTAAGCATGATCCCACTTCGGTCGTCCCATATAAAATGATGATGGTCTTATTGATTTCGGCCTTTAGAAACAAATGCGATCGGCGAACCCTCTCTCCGGCAAAGATGAAATACTTTACGTGCTTTAATTTACTTAAATACTGACGGTTATTGGTCAGATCTGACACGAGGTATCCTGGGAAAAGTGCGACATCACATTTCTCGTGTTCAATGACGTCGCATAAGTAGTCAATCTGCGTACCGGGCAGGGAGATTCTTGGATCAACAAACACTCTTGTGGCTCCGTCTGTCAGATAGGTTCTTGGATAACCTAGAACCCAACTAAATGTTCTGTCGCTGAAGTAACGGCTGTCTTTTGTCAAGTTTAACGCAATGTCTTCTTGTTTAGTAAAATTTAAAAGCCCGAAATGCGTATACTTTACAATCTTTGGTGTGCCCGTTGAACCAGACGTGCAAAAATAATGTACAATGTCTTCAGGTTGAATTAGTGGCATTGCAATGTTTTCCTTAACATCGCTTTCTAAAAGTGTAGCGAGCGAGAGACGGTTCATCTCGTTATCGCTTGCGATTCCGTTGCAAATGACATGTTTTAATGACATAACATGTGCCGACTCTGTTGAAGACTGCGGCCAGATATTCTCCAGAATGATCCAGTTTCCATCATGTCCATTCGTGTCTATAACGAGCATGACGCACTGCATATGTCTCATCATTTCAGAGATATCGCTACCGTCTTTCAGATTTGATGCCATGTAAAACGGAACCCCACCGGCGCAAACAACTGCCATGTTTGCAATCAGCATCTCTATAGAATTGTTCATGCAGAACGCCACTGGGTTACCTTTTCTCAGGCCCCGTTTCACAAAATACCTCGCTAAGTTCAGTGACCGTTCATGCAGATCTTTCCTAGAAAGGGATATCCGTTCTCGATTCAAATTGTAAAAGACAAACGCTTCCTTATCCGGATTTTCTTCCGCTAGGTGGCGTAAACGATCTGGCAGAGTTTGGTAGATGTACGGTTCTGTGATCGGGGTGGAGTAATAGCTTAGTTTTGTAGACATGGCTGAAGCTATATGGTATATGGTGTGTGAAGATCTCGGGTTTTCTGAAAAGAAAACATAAATATAGGTAGAACTTGTTACCCAACCCATTTGTCATTATAATATTGCTATTGTATATATGTTTATATTTGCTCTGTATGTGTACACCTAAAAATCCACAAACACAAAGAGGCTTTTATGGTGAGAGAAGACTCGGATTACCTGGATCTATACTGCTGAGCTTGAGTTTCTGTTTCATTTGGGCTACCTTAGAATGCGTTAGTGGCCGTTCACAGCCTGTTAACAGATATCATTCCGTCGCCTTGATCTTGATCTTTTGTTGATTAAAGCTACTATAGCTACATGGGTTCGTAAGGAGTATCATATACTCATACTAGGCGTGTTTTGGGCGGGTTTTAATTTAAGTTTCGTTCTACCGTAACATGGCAGCAAACCAGCTGACAACGAGAGAAACTTATAACAGGGCATACTTTTTATTCGTCGTTCTGCAGCTTTTTCGAAGGTCCTTGATGTACGCATCATACAAACATTAAATATTAAAAGGATAACTTTCAAATGCTTACCGTATATCGATAAACATTAATCAACTGATTAATATACAGCCATTGGTAAAGCATAATAAGGATTGCCAATCCCAAGGTCATGGGTTCGAATCTCGCGCAGGTCATACTATTTTTCATTGAACGGGTGTGTAATTTTGATGTAGATTTGTAGACATGTAGATAAAGAATTATTTGTAAAGAAATACAAACATTTCGCTATAAACTGCCTTATGTACGGGTTTCCAGCCATGTTTCACCAGCTTGAATTAGGTGGTAAACCAAGCTATTACCACCCAATAGTCTTAAACAAAACGGCTAGAGTAGCTTTAAGATGGTCGTCAGATGACACGCTATGCGATAAAAGTATTATAAAGGAAGATGATGATGACTGCATTCACGTCGAAATAAAAGTAGAGATTTACAAACTCGTAAATGTACTCTTTCTATTTTGTCTGCAGTATGAAGCCCTACATTTCGCTCTAAGTTTACTATTGGAATTAACTAATTTATCAAATTATTCTAAAGTATACACATTTTGACAACTATTTGTATAAAGTTGTATTGTACGTGACTGACAGCGTTAATGTGGGTCATTTTCTAGTGTGTTTGTTTCAGGTATTATATTTGATTGTACACGATTTCAGATTAGTTAATTGTTCTAAACTTGTTCATGTAATACTATGTGCTCAATTACAGGGTTGTTATTATATCATGTAATCTTCAACGTAATATAACCTCGTCATATTGCACGATGTTTATGCTGAATACAGATGTGTTCGTTTGTTTGGGGTTTAACGTTGGTACATCAGGCGCTTCGTTTGGTTTTAGGGTTACGACTTCAACTTGACAAATAATGATATTTTCTTTTCTAAAGCAGGCCTGCAGCCATCACAGAAAGTTGACAGAGGCAAATGCCTTCCTAGGGGATCTGAGGGCACTCCCCATCCCCATCCACACATAGGTACCGTCAAAGAAAATGTTGATTTCTACATAGGATTTCCTGCGTGTTGATGCATTCCTGGGCCAGAGTCTTAGTTCTACGTCAGACAATGATATTCAATACTGTTTTAGTGATTTTATTTCATATTCCATTTAAACGCCTACTTCAATGTTTAAGTCGTACTTTCCCCGAAAGCTAGTACCCGAAAGCCTGCCTCGATATGCCTCTGTCTAGCTACGGGTCTGTTAAAGCCGACACATAATGAATGAGCCTTATTATAATTATTCACGTTTTACATTTTTACATGGTCTTCATTTTAAGCCCGATTACATTAGACCTGAACAATTCTGTTCTGACACTATATTTTGACTGATATGACATTTCTGCCATGAATTGTAACATTTTTAAATGAAAAGTCTGATATCCGTTTAACGTTTCAATGTCTCTATTATGACACCGCGTATGCAAACGTGGAAACGTGGTTCCATCGTAAATGGAGTGTCTACTATAGAATTTGCAGCAACTCTGCAGTTCTGCAGATAAGAAGGTTCTAGGCTCATATTCCGTATATTATCTTGATGTAAGTGGAGGATGAGCCTGGCACGTTCATTCCTATTAGGCGCTATATGTGTTAGTGCGCCGTAAAATCCAATTCAATTCGTCATTTTCCCGCACATTTAAGACTGAATAAAAAATATTGATTGACTAATCATGTTGATTGTATACTGCTAACATAAATCCATATAAACTGAACCAAACAGCTAAAGCACCAATAGACAATACCTTTAATGTATCAATAATAACAGTCAATTAATCAAAACAAATTTCATTTTGAACGAGAGAAATATATTGTCAATAACGACTTTAAATTTAAAAAAAATCATTCAAATCACCTGTCTTCAACGGTACCAGTCGTCATATTGTCTACTGGTGCGTTCTATATATTATGTTTTTGTCAGAGCTTTTTTTTTCGGAAACGAGTTTATTTCTCCTTCAGATTTTCGTGTTTACCTCGGTTATTTTTGTGTTTATTTATAAACCAGAGGTTACCACCTCGGTATAAACCAGAGGTTAACCACCTCGGTTAGTAGGTAACAGGTTAGTAAGGTGTTTTTAAAAGGTGCTCAAAGGGACAGAGGTTGGAAATTTACACTTACAATTATGTTAACAGATTGTCTTTGCACAATGTCTTTAAACATTTCATGAAACAACTGTGTATACATATCGGATAATGGCAATTATTGTCCGATGTTGGCGTACATGCCATACATATTGTATATACGGTTACACGAAACACCCAAATGTACCTATTTCCTCCAAATCCACCAAAATCTACACCAAATCTACCCCTAAATCTCCCAAATCCACCTTATATGGTGTTACATCAATGTTGTAATAACAATATCACAACAAATGTGTAAAAAAAACGCAAAAATCGTAATTCAGTGATAAATTAACAACTATATCTTCATTTTTCTCAAATGATTATTTTATTTTTGATATTTGGTACAATAACATCATTGTAACGTCATATAAGGTAGATTTGGTTTGGATTTGGGAAGTTTAGGGGTATATTTGGTGAAGATTTTAGGGAAATAGGTAGATTTGTCATGGGTGTTTCGTGACACCCTTGTAAAAAATATTATTCTTCAAAAATCAATACGCGTTTTATGACCTTTCACTGACAAATCAGAACATTATATTTTCAGTAGTGTTCAAACTCAATGTACCACGGGTATCGTTGCCACTTCCCATCATCCACCACCCTGATCCACATCTGCCCACACACCCGCCCACCTAACCCACGAGCTCCCTTTTTTATTAATGACCTTTGCAGAGGTCGAGCGAGCACTCCTATTAAAATTATAAATACACACAAAACTCGTCGAATGCAGAAATACACGTCATATCAAATCATACCTTTTTATCTAACGGAAGCTTGCCAATTCGCTGTGTTATCCAAGTCCAACTTTCCTATCGACTTTTAAGGAATATTTTCCGATTTTCACAATCTAGGTGTAAATCCACCAAAGGAGTTCGTCTGTTAACTTGGAACAAAATTACAAAAGTACGCTACGCCCATCTCAATGTTTAAATCAACCAACTCGACGAGACCATACACTATCTATTACATGTAGCATTCATACAACAAGGTCAAAACAACACAATAACATGGATATATATATATCATTACTGAGATGTGAAGTAACAAACAAAATGTATAACGTGTTTGTTGTGAGAAACGACTAAATATAAACTTGACATTCTTTGCGTATCACCTGATACAAGTGGACCGTTGCTTACTGACAAATGCACTGCTGATCTTGCAGTAATAACAACAGTCAGTTCCTTCAAGGTCACAAAATCAACTGAAATATATAGTAAACATGTTATAATTAATATTTGAAATGGGACTTTTAATTTAGTGTATTGTTTTAGTCCAACACAGACCATTACTAATAATAATAATAATAATAATAATAAAGACTTTATTTAACAAGAGAACTCATTTAAAACTAGTCAATCTACCATGAGGCCCTCAACAATACAATATATACAATATTTACAAGTAGAACTGTATTTAAAGTGGTATACTCAGTAAATGGAAATATGTTTAAATAGAACTGCAAGACATAGTCATTTACTACTATATCGGATGGTGAATCCACTGTAAATACAGTGTTTTGAATTGATTTACAGATTGAGCATTTTGTATATGGTGGGGAAGAGAGTTCCACATTTTAGAGTCTGAATAAGCAAATGACTTCCTGAATAACTCACTATTGGGTCTGGGGAATATAGCTGTAGATTTCATGATGATCTTAAATTCCGCATATGGACATTTTAAGTTAGAGTAAATGCGTCTTTAAGATAAGCAGGGATCTGATCATTTACTGTTTTAAACATAATGATTGCTTTTTGAAATATAACTCTTTCGGGAAATATCATCCAACTGCGTCCGGTAAAAAGTTCATCGGAAGGAGTTTCGAAATCTTTATCTAGAATAAGTCTTGCAGCTCTTTTTTGGAACTTACAAGTTTATCTTCGAGAGAAGTATTACAATTTCCCCATATCACACAACAGTAATCAAGATGGGGTAAGATATAAGAATTGAAAAATAATTTGCGCATAGGTATAGAAACGTAAATCTGTATGAGAGATAACAGGTATAACAATGAATTACAATTTTTCAGAACTTTATCAATTTGGGTATTCCAAGAGAAGGTATTGTCAATTGTAACACCGAGTATTTTTTCTTCGTAACTACAATTAATAGTTTCATCTTTGAACTGAATAGAAGGGGCATTATCATAAATATGATGTATTTTCTTCTTAGATGAGAGATAAATTATTTTTGTTTTTTTTGTCATTATTGAGTGAATTTGCAGCGTCGACAAGAGATGAATTAGAAGTTGAAAGCTTTGTATCGTCTGCAAAAATATCTGTGTTTTCCATAGATAATGGCAAGTCATTGATGTAGATTAAAAATAATAAGGGACCTAAGACAGATCCTTGGGGTACACCCGATACAATGAGTGAAGATTCCGAAGTTATACCAGCAACCTGAACTGGCTGGTGTCTGTTATTCAGATATGATAAAAACCAGGAAAGTGCAGAACTATCTATTTTGTAAATTTTTAACTTTTGCAGCAATATAGTATGATCAACTAAATCAAACGCCTTTGATATATCAAGAAATATAGTACCAACTATTTCATTGTTGTCAATGGCTGCAATCCAGTCATCTAATATTCGTATAAGGGCAGTTTGACACGAGTGATTTGTCCTAAAGCCATATTGTCGTGAACAAAACAACCTATTTTCTTCAAGATACCGTCTCAAATGTATGCTAACATGACGTTCAAATATTAAAGAAATAACAGGAAGTATTGACATTGGTCTATAATTGGCCTTGTCGTTTTTAGGACCCGTTTTATGCACTGGGATTACTTTCGCTCTTTTGAATAATTGTGGGTAGATAGTAGTGAGTATATACTGGTGTTAAAATTGTTCGTAAGAATGGGGACGATTACAGTAGCAGACATTTTCAAAACTCTGGCACTCATTTCGTCGGAACCGGTAGACTTGATAGTATCAAGAGATTTAAGTTGACTTTCAACAAAGGATGAGATTTTCTAGTGGGACATTAGTGTAATTTATGACGGGCGCGTTATTTGCTTGATACTTTTCAAAAACTGTAGAAAAGACTGTATTAAATCTATTTGCTGCCAAATACGGATCAATTATTGGATGTCCGTCGTCATCATTTATATAATTGGACTGAACTTGATTTTTAAATCCAGATAACTCATGTAAACTATATTCCATAGTTGTTTAGGATTTCGCTTATTTGAATTTATTGTTTCACTGTAATATTGTTGTTTAGCTTGAACAATGAGACTTTTAACTTTCTGCCTCCATATCATGTTAATTACCGAGTCTGTTTTCTTGTGGAAATAATTTCTTCTTTTAATTGCATCAAGAATATTAGTTTTCATCCAATTTGGTTGATTTATTTTTAACGCTTTTCTTTCTTTTTGGGGCATGCTCTTTCAGGACTGCATTAAAAATGTCAATAAATAAATCTAGGGAATCGTCTGGATTATCATATACGTCAATTATTGACCATGGTTGTTCGGAAAGATCATTTATGAATCTAGTTTCGTCAACATGTTTCAGAAAATCAGGAGATTTAAAACTTATGGTTTTATGCACAGGACCTTTAATATACTTAGCAGCTAACTTTTCGAGTTAAACAAATAGGATAATGATCACTTATTGAGTATAACGGAAAAGATACTTCAGATATGTTCTGCGGCATATTCGAAAACGCATGGTCTATCAATGTAGATGAATAAGTTTTTACCGCTTGATCTCATGGAGTCTGTCAATCTAACTCAATTAGTTACCAAACCCACTAGCATGTTTTGGCATTCCTATCTGATTTGAGTAAATCGAAATTAAAGTCACCAAGGACAAGACATTCGTTTTCTTCTGAAAATGATTTCTCTAATGCAGCTGTATACTTATTTAGCCAGTGTGCATTTGAAGATGGTGGTCTGTATGTATAGCATAGTAGAAAATGTTTAGTATTAGGTTGTTGGACCTCAAGCCATGTAGATTCAACTGAACTATTTTCAAGGTCAAATCTTTAAAGACATGGTATATCTTCTCTGACATCAATAATTAATCCACCGTCATTTGTAATTCCATCTTTTCTAAATAGTTTGAAATTTTCCGAAAGTGTATTGTTCAGAAATGTTTCACATAAGCATATAGTATCAATATGTTGATGTGATATAAGAAGTTTAATCTCATCCAGCTTAGAATAAAGATAATGAATATTGAGGTGAATTATATTAAGCCCCTTCTGTGTAAACCATGTGTCAAAAGTTGGATGTTGATTACATGTACAATTAGTAATATTAGCATTAACAGTAGCAGTAACAGTATCAGTTTCATTTAATTGAGTAGCATGATGACTTGGACTACATTTGGAATTCAAGAGACTGTTATTAGTATCATTCTTAGCATAATTATTAACTGAATACTGGGCCTCACGGTTTAAGCAAATACAGGCATTATTAACACAATGATTTGAACAAGAACAAATGCAATTTATAGAACAGTTATCAGTGTCTTTGTTTTTGTCAAAACCGGTCAAAGTACATTGTTTCACGCCCACTGATGTCCCGGAGGACCCCATGACTTGCGGTTCTACATCCAAGGTGGTGTGTAGAACGATGGTAGTGGCTTGTACATCATCTCCGTGTTGTCTTGAGTATTTCATTAGCATGGGCCATGTTTAAATGTAAGTTTACAAAGTTGACTAGAAATACCAGACCAAAATACATCAGACTATGTTATCAGTGTTGTCTCTTTTAAGCCATTCCGGAATATTTAGGCCTGCATATATGCGAAATTATTAAAGCTAAACAAACATATCGTTTCTAAAGTTAAATAATCAATACACACAAACAGAACAATGTAATTAACTCACAGTGTCATAATTACAGTGTCATAATTACTGCAGCCCCGTGTGGTTCCCGGGAGCCCCGTTTGGTCAAGGGGCAAATAATGGGGCCACTGCAGATCCCTTTGGAGGGGTAGGCAGATGGGTAGAATCCCCACAAATTCATGTTCATTTTATCATTTTTTATTCATGTTCCTGGCATGTTAATGCCTGTTAGGCGCCATATAACCTTTCATGTGTTGGTGTGCCTTAAAACCCAATTCAATTCGTTATTACTGCAGTAGATACTTTTTAATCCAAAGAATTATCTGTGTAAAATACTTTTTTTTTTTTATAAAACTCGATCATTCTGGCATAAGATTTAATCGAAAAGTTGAGTTACTAATATTGTTATATGGGTTATACCATCATCTGCATTTCATTTTAAATCCGTGTCTTCAGATCTAATTAAAACAACCAAAATCTTTTTTTCTGAATAAGATATTGAAAAGTAAATGACCCATTCCATATATGTTTCATGAAACCAGCTTATACTCATTGTTTTAATTTAAAATTCAAAATAATTCATAACGATTTTCATAAATCTCATATATAACGGCGACGAGTTAAGATATATTTTGAGCAAAATATAAGAAATTTCAATACCCGCTGAAGAAAATTAATAGTATTAGATTAAATCTATAGTTCATAATTTACCATAATATACAGATTTAAATACGCGATTAGGGAGCAAGACCTAATCAAGAGCATGAGGCAGTACACATGTACTGAGCATGTACTGAGCAAGACCTAATGTACTGAGCAAGACCTAATCAAGAGCATGAGGCAGTACACATGTTTTTCATATTTAGTGACTTTTGCAGTCCATTTAACAATAGTGTGGTACGTATAGAAATAATTGTGGACTTCCGGAAGAAAGCATGAAACTTTGCATGTTTGAACCTTAAGGTATAATCTTTAAAAAAAACAGGATACATGCCAGGGGACCAATGTCTCCTGGTGAAATGAGGCCCTAAAAGGGGTACCCCAATTGTTAATATAACACTAGTATTAATCTTAATACTATGTTTGTTTGTGTCGTAAAAAGGTTTTGAAATGTAAGTATGAAACAAATATAAAAAAACGTAACAATATAATAGTGAATGTCTTTTGACTTACTTACCGTCTTTGTTAAGCATAATAATTATGACGCACTCAAAAGTAGCATTTCTTTAATTAAGCAGCATTCAAATATGAGCTGTTGGGATTACCATTCGACTGCCTGTCTTCCTTAATATTTGCTTTAAAATACTTCTCAGCAACGGCTCGGCTAATCAATTTCTGACCATGAAAAATCCTTATATTAGCGTCATTCAAGTTTGTTAAAACTGGGTCAACAGGAGTACTAAAAATCGTAGATAACAATAAAAAATCTTCTCAGAAACTGCAAACACTGTTTTCGACAGATATTGTTTAGAAGTGATAGCCTAAGGTAATAAGCAATCAAGCTTTTTCAAATGAACTGGTCAAAAATGGCCACAGGCAGTGGGCGGGGGAGTAAGGATGTGGTGGGGTCCAGAGTTTGTATAGTGAGAGTTCACATGTTTTCCTTAGACTTACATCGAGAACACTTGAGAATTCTACTATGAAAACACAAATTATAGCATTAGCTGATGATCTTGTATCAAGTTTGTTTAAATGGTGACCCTGAGATCAGGTTTTCCCCCTTGTTTACAAGACGGTTGACGGGCATTTGTTGATTTACATATATCGTACATAGCTTATATTGCTACCATATCATCCCTTATATGTAGATCTTTATACGTTTACATTATGTTTAATTACTACTTCATTCTTTCATGATTCATCGGTTTTTGCGCACAATATGACCTATTTATGTGTCGACGTGCCATAAAACACCATTCATTCATTCATTCGTGCTGTTACTGTCGCAAGATGACCCTAGTGGTTGGGGCTAACTCAGGAAAGAATCAATGACGGTGAATGCATTTACATAAGTTTAATGCAACTTTTAAAATATGTTAAATATATATACAATCATCACAAAAAACAAGCGAATACACAGATGAAATATGAAAAGACTGTTCTCATGAACGTTTAAGACGTTCTTAGTATTATCACAAACACTGAATGTGTCGACTGACTATATACGACACTAAAGTGTTGTTAAAGTTATAACAATGTTGATCTATGATCTAGCGCGATAACTGTGATGCGCGAGATCTCATGAATATGATGATGCGCGAATCCAATGGGTGATTGTCATCAAATGCCTTCTATAAGGGTTGATGATTGATATAATGATGATTAACCTCCACTGAGGTTGTGGATGATGTTCCTCCAGTGAGGACTGATAACGGGCCCACCTCGTGTCCCGGGGGTTGTCGATTCTATAACCTTGCCATGTTGCACAGGTACGGGGACCGTCTCCACCGCTCGTTAACGTTATATGTTGATTCTAGTGTGGAATCACCTAAAGGGCTTACACACCCTAAAGGTTTACCTCCACTCCGGGAGGCTTATATCCAAACCTGGATGGCTTAGGCTGTAATAATACATACGTTTTAGATGTCGGTTGATAAACATAACAATCTTGCATAATTATCATTACGCAAACAAATCATTATTTAATAGGTATATGTAAGCTGTACTAACGATGAGTAGCGATGGATGTATATTCTGCAACGTCATGTATACGCGTCAAACATTTATACTAGTCACTCATCTCATTGTTAACTAATGCACCTAATATACAATGTTATCAATTCAATCGTGTATGACAATCACTCAGTTATACGCCAACGTTAACTAATGTACCTATTATGCAACTTTATCAAATTAATATTGTTTTACAATTAATGATCAATTACAATAATTACATCTAATAAAGTAACTTCGAAATCATATGCTAGTCTCAAGTTAATGTTTGCCAAACACAAAAGCTAACCGGATGTCGTAACCGCCAACCAAGATGGCGCCGCCCACTGAATACAAATGTACGATAAAAGTTCATGAAAAAAATACTGACCACATATTGCCTGTGAATTACCACGTCCAACTTCTGCTCCAAACAAAGCAACTATCAAGCAATCCCGGCCCAAACTAGAAGACAATGGATTTTATAGCAAACGTTACGCCCAAACCATTATTTCCCGCGTTCAGTCCATGACACACGTAGTATTAAAATCTACAGGAAAGGACCCTTAAACAACTTTGCTCTTTAAAGAGATGGACGTATACTTTTGCATGCATTAGCACAAAACTAAACTTATTAAACGGCCCTTCCGGACGCCCTCTGGTGGCCACTTAAATTGGCACGCTTTTACGTGTTACCTAAAGATATCCTGGACATTGTGAATTGGTTTCAACTGAACAATGGATTAGGGTGTAACTGACAGATGCTTACAAGAGCTATGTACGACCAATACGCTCTACTTGTGATTATTTTGTGACAACATCACCCCACTTAAAGAAAGTGCTACACTTTTTAAAATTCAACAAAATGATAAATAATATTTACATGTTAATAAACTATTAATTAGTCCTAGCAAAAGACATGGTTGCATAATAAGCAACATTAAAATTTCAACAATATTCTACAATTGTACACTTCACTGTCGTAACATACACTGCTATTGTATTCTTCTATTGTATTAGACCTGTCATTATGTGCGCCGACTTAAATAGTCTGCCCCAATATTGTGCTTTCCACGGTCTATTACCCGGACTCTCCTGTTACCAATAACGCTACTTCCTGCAACTACAAGAACTCCAACCTTACACATTGCATCCATCGCATTACCAGTATACTGTTTATAAAATGGACTAGGGTCTCCTCCCGTTTCCCTAATCGGCTTTGCTAAAGTGTGCTTAAAGCTACACTGCACTACATCTGTTGGTCTCGACGCATCGGACCGAACAGCACTACACCGAGAGTGTAAACGATCTACCTCTCGTTTCTGTACGTCACTAAGCATGCCCGATATGCTGTCTGCTTACCTACACTAGTTGGAAAATACATGGGACTAGTGTCCTCACTACTGCCTTCCTCACTATCCTCAATAACTGCAACATTAACTACATTTAACAACCCTTGTTGCACATTATCGGTTTTACTGATATACTCTTTCAGCATATTCGCATGAAAGGTCTTTAACTTTCCGTTTAACTCGATACGATAATCCATAGTGTTCACTATCCATCTAACGTAAAACGGACCTTTCCATTGTAATAACAGCTTGTTATTGTCGGTCGGGAGTAACAGTAACTCTTGCCTATCTCTAAAAGTTCTGTCTTTCGACACTACATTATGAGCTCCACCTCTAGCCTCGGCAAACTGATCTACTCGATTATAAATGTTGAGTAGTGTATATTATATAGCATTTTAACGCTTATTTTTCCTTGCACCCATACTGCACACTATCAATTCTGATTATCAAGACAGCTTCCTTCCGAGAAAGGGTTTACGGGCTTTTTGGAATCACCGATTACCACTGAGAAGTTCCGTGAGATATTTAACCTGCACGCAGTATGGCTCTCAGACGGGACCGACGGCTTCACATCGTGTTATTTTGCTATTTCCTTCCTAAGAAGGATGGCATACTTGTATAGTACCTTGTCCGAATAAGACACTGATGGGGTGTGTTTGATCAACCCTGAACGTGACATCGCCGGGATTCTATCCCGAGACACATGGATTGAGAGGCAAGTATGCTATTCACTAGGCCACCGCAGCTTCACTTAATATTCATTGCGCATTAATTAGCGCACACATGCGTACACATTTATCAACCGCTAAATAAAAATTCGAGCTAAACTTAACGTACATTTGATTTACGACATGGTGGACTATATACTGACACACCTTGGGGTGTATTCATATATGTTAATGTTATTTTTCTTCATAATAAATGGTCCGAAATATACCATGTTTTCAAGAATTAGAATATCCTGTTTCGAGTTAACACAGTGGCAAAAGTTTTATATGTAAAATAGTATACCTGTTTACAGGGTTACCTGTTTACAGGTACGATGTGCATAACTCGATGTCTATGAGTTAAAGTTGATCGCTTAACCACTCGATTTTCGATTTCGCCATGAACTGGTGAACATGAAATTACAATAAAGACACGCCTACAAATCGACAAGCATTTTAAGTATAGCGCCTGTAGCTTTAACGACATATTTCCAGTATATTTTGTTTGTGGTTGTGAGAGAGAGAGAGAGAATGTAAACTGAACAGTTTCCGCTATATACTGTATATACTGCACACTTAATTCCACATAATATTACAAACAAATCCCAAGATGTTTTTCAAAAAAAAAGTGCAGATAGTTAGAGAAAGGACACAACTGTGATTAAAATAGCAACATAGCAAAGTGGATAATATCATAAAAGATAGACAGACAGACGGACGGACGGACGGACGGACAGACAGACAGACAGACAGACAGAGAGAGAGAGAGAGAGAGAGAGAGAGAGAGAGAGAGAGAGAGAGATAGATAGATAGATAGATAGATAGATAGATAGATAGACCATATTTCTACACATTAACTTACAGTTCAATTTTCAATACTCCTTAATTAATCATAGATCATATAAATGACACGTTTTAATCAATAATCCAAGGATATCAAAAAACAAAAGGAATTATATACAAAATAACAATTTATGTGAGGATGTACTTGAATATATTATAAAGAAATGTATTTGGAATAGAACATCTGACAGTAAACGCCTCTGACAAATATTTACTTAAATTAAAAAATACAGTGGCAAATGACCATGTTGCAAACTGACACAACGACATAATCGTAAAGTGTGAAACCGAACAGTGGTAATATGGCACAGTAGAGCAGTGGTAAAACGACAGAAGAGTTCAAGTTCAAAGTGGCACAACGGCAGAACAGCAAAGTAGCAACAATGGCCTAGTGGTACAAGAGCGCTGTGGCAAATGGAAGAGTGGCGGAATGACAAGTGAAAAAAAATAGCACAGTTGCAAAATGGTACAGTTTCAAAATTGCTCATTCTCAAAATGATACTTTGGCAAAATGGCAAAATTTCGAAATGGTACATTTGCAAAATAAACAGAAAGTTGCATTATGGTACAGTGGCAATATGGCAATGTGGCCATTTGGAACCTTGAATAAACTGGCGAAGTCGTTAAACGACATAGTGGTATAATGGCAAAAGCATAGTGGCAAAATGACGAAGTGACATGCTCTTCCCAATGTGATGTAACCACATTATTGTATACGCGATGAACAGTATATGACGAAGTGACATGCTCTTCCCAATGTGATGTAACCACATTATTGTATACGCGATGAACAGTATATGACGAAGTGACATGCTCTTCCCAATGTGATGTAACCACATTATTGTATACGCGATGAACAGTATATGACGAAGTGACATGCTCTTCCCAATGTGATGTAACCACATTATTGTATACGCGATGAACAGTATATGACGAAGTGACATGCTCTTCCCAATGTGATGTAACCACATTATTGTATACGCGATGAACAGTATATGACGAAGTGACATGCTCTTCCCAATGTGATGTAACCACATTATTGTATACGCGATGAACAGTATATGACGAAGTGACATGCTCTTCCCAATGTGATGTAACCACATTATTGTATACGCGATGAACAGTATATGACGAAGTGACATGCTCTTCCCAATGTGATGTAACCACATTATTGTATACGCGATGAACAGTATATGACGAAGTGACATGCTCTTCCCAATGTGATGTAACCACATTATTGTATACGCGATGAACAGTATATGATGCTTGTTCTAAACATAGAAATTAAAATATATTCTTGTACGTGTTTACTTGTTTACTATGTAGAAAATCATCAATTATAAATTGAAGTTAGTAGCCTTGGGTTGTGTACGTGTCTAATGATAGTCATAAGTGTTGACGCGTTAAGCATTGTTTTTAAAGGGACACGTGGTATGCTTGATTTTTTTACTCGCGGCGTCCCGTTAGTTTTGATAGTAATTTGCATTTTTGAAAATCATTATTAAAGTCCTTATTCCGCCATCTACAGGGAAATTTACAATAGATGTTCACCGTTTCTAAATCTACTGTCGACGAGGTGTATATATAACTTACATATTTTAAGAATCCAAACTCACTAGACAACATGTTTACGGAATTAGCTAGCCAGTCCAAACCCCTTAACTGGAGCGTTGAATTAACAGTTACCAACTCCTAAATTGTTTAACACATATTCAATTACGGGTATTTTAAGAACCCTTGAATAAACCTATACTTTTTATCGGGTACATTAACTTTATTATATATTCTGAATGCCTGGATAGAGTTTTGATAAACGATTCTGTAGCGTAATTTTGCCGTTAGTTGGTGGGTTGGTTTCTTTAATAATTATATGTAAATAGTTCAAAGCAATTTATTTTCACATATTACTAACAGCTAAATATAGTGAACCAACAATATACATGATATATTAGAATCAGTTTGTAGAATAACCAACACGAATAATTGAATTACATAATTATATGCAAACAATTGTTGGTGATAATTTCGATGCTTGACTAATCATTGAAGATTGTCGTGTTTTCCTTTTCAAGAACTGAATTGAAATGAATGATGTTTTACAACTCATCAACTCATCGGCTCATTATTTAGAGCCGCCCCAGAGAGAGGGGAAGGATACATAGGAATCCGGGAACCGTGCCCTACTCTTATTATCGAATATATTCCTATGATTCTTTAACGTGCTCGGAGGATAGACCGATACACGGGACCGCTGGTTTACGTCCCCATCCGACGGACGAGGCTAAGGGAAAGAACACACCGACGAAACTCATTGGCACCACGGAGGATTGAACCCGGGGCCTTCGGTTACTAATCCGCCGCGCTACCGACTGCGCCAAGCCAGCCCTCTTTAAAGGACTGTTGGCGATCTGGAAGGATTACGGGTGTCAATCCAAATACGAATACATTTCAGTATGTGTTTCAGTTTCATATTTAATGTGCAAATACACTAAACTATGATCCGATCGATTAAATGGAATAGTTCAGTCTGGAAAATTGGACGAGTCTGCTAGATTTTGTTGCATAATTCATTTAAATATATTAATTCATACGATTCCTAAAGACTCTTATAAATAATTGTTATGCGATCAAAGTATACTTCATTTTTAATTTTATGTACAACTAATGATTAAGCAACAAAAACCAGCCGAGTCGTCGCGTTTTCCATACCAAATATTTTCAAAAACAGGTGGCATGCGGCTTAATATTGAATGCAAATCGCAAATGGAAAACGGGCTTAGAAACTTTTCACCCTGAACTGCAGAGTCGCTGCAAATTCTTTTGTACACACTCCATTTACGCTGGAGCCACGTTATACCAGGAATGAACATGCCAGGCTCATCCTCCATTTACATCGAGATAAAATATGGAGAACGGGCTTAGAACCTTCTCACCGTGATGCAGAGTTGCTGCAAATTCTACTGTAGACACTCCATTTACGCTGGAGCCACGTTATAGTTTTTCTGCCATTGCTCTAGTAATATGAGCGAGATGGCATCTGAAACAATACAGGGGTCATGATGAAGACCTTTAATGAGCATGAATAAAAATGATAAAATGAACATGAATTTGTGTGTGTGTGCGTGTGTGTTGGGGGTGGGGGTTCTACCCCTCTGCCTTCCCTTCCAACGGGATCTGCAGTGGTCCTATTCTTTGCGCCGTAACCAAACGGGGTCCCCGGAACCTTAAATTATGAGAGTTTCGTTTGTATTTTGATTGACAATCAACAACCCATCAGATCGCCTCCAGTCCCTTTAATAGAACCTTAACTTTAAGTAGAAGGTGGCATGTCTGATTTATTATATATGCTAACTAGGGTGATTTAAGATGCTGTATTTATATCAACAAACTATTGTTTTGTTATAAAATTAGAAGTTGACACATTTATATTCAGCGTAATTAGCATGATTAGGTCCGTTATTGATGTAAACTGTCATTAAGTATGACTGTCAACACTCTCCGCGCAATAGTCCAAACAAAACATAATGAAACTGTAAGAAAAAAATCAAGATAATTAATAGAGAAGATTAGTAAATGACAGTTTCCCTACGTCACCATTACGTGCGCAGAAGTAAATAAAACACATAAAAAAAAGCTGATAGCATAGCTGACTTAGTTTACAGCAAGCAATGCACACAACTATATGTGGCGCGGAATAACTACAATACACTAAAAGTAAGTGTTGTTTGTTAATTTGTGTTATTGTTTATTAATTTTGTCTTGATAAAATAGATTTAGAATTATTGAACTGTAAAACTCTCACAAGATGACTGAGTTTATTCATCTGATAAATCAAACGAGTTTTGCTTTCTAATGTAAATAGTGTTACCCTATTTAGAGATTGGTTTGTATCATATATTGTAATAGAAGTAAAACAAAAATAGTGAAAAAGTAACTAAATTAAGTTCGTAGAAAAGAAGATATAACAATTTCATTACGTGTTCCGAGTATTAACTTTCATACCCCATGCAACCGCTTCTCCAAGAAGCGAAAACGGGGTTGGCTGGGGCATGAAATCAGTAAAACTTAATTTCGGTTGTAAAAAGTGTGCATATTGTAAAATTAAAACATTTAATAGGCAATTTTAAACAAGTTATCGCATTTATTGATTAAAACATGTTTTTAAACATGTTCCATTGTCGAAATATCCGTTATAAAACCTGATAATATAAGCTTTTCCAGCGCTTAATGGAATTAAGTCGGGACCACGTAATGTTAAACACATTTCTGTTGAAAGTCTAGATCAATAAAGCTGATAAATGGGCATTCAGAAGCCTTCCAGGATAATTGCTTTTTTTGTGCTGCTGATAATATATAAATATAACATTCACGAGAGGATGATACTACAAATGTTCACCCTGAGGCTAAGCCGTCGGTGATAATCAATTTCCGAAGGGTGAACATGCTTACTATCACCCTCTCATGAATTTTACAATTATACCAAAATCCCCTCGGCCCGAAATGAGGTTCATTTTCAGTGCAGATTTCTCTTTGTCGGATTTCTTTTATTCATTTTTTTCAAAAAATCTTCTCTTTTTTTTCAAAAGTTGCTATGAAAGTTATATCATTAGATTGAAATAACTTAACTATAAGAAAATGAGTTGTAGTTTATTGCAATCGGTAAAGTACTTTTTGAAGTTTTGAAGAGTTAAAAATATTACCATACTGAGCCGATGACATCCGGAACAGTATGCACACCAACTGCACATGTGATAATTTTCGCCCTGCGATTTACTATCATCCTGCAATATCACCCTCGCGTCAGAGAATAAGATAAGATAGGGATTAAGCAGGTATATAATACTACATATTGCGGCCCTGTTCTGCCTTTTACAACATTAAATATGTCAATGTTTTTAGGTTTACTACCACTAATTACATGTAAGCCTCCGAGGTGTACCCGGAGTAGTCGAATGTAGTTCCTATAATAAAAAGCAATCCCTCCTTTTTTGATGAAAACGGGCATTATAAGTACGAGAAAATGCCCATTCCTATTCGATTTTGTGGTTGTATGTATAAGAAGCGTATTAATAAGTTTTGCTGGATCACTGATGAACATTTTCGAAATTCCGACTCTATGCTTACACTATGTGAGCAATAAAAACAATCAATGAAAACAGCTGTACCCTTGACCTGTTTAGTAAACAAGAACTTTCTTACATGTCTTTTCCTTTTCTGGTGATTTTTCAAGTGGAAAATTAGTTTTCTATATGAAAATTTCACTGCTGCATTATCCATACTTGAGTAGAATTTGCAGCAAATCATTAATACATTGGTGTCTATGGGGAAAATAATTAGTGGTATAATACCTTTTACCAATTGCGTAACACACTCATACCACGGGTTGTCCCATCATGTTGTATGCTGTATAGATTTATAAGATACACTGGGAAATCTTGAACGTTTTATCAATCATTAAACTAGGCGTCTCGATTTATGAATCCAGTATCATTTTGATTTTAAACCAACTTGTATATAATTAAATACAAGTTTGAGTTTTTTAATTTTTATTCGATATTCAGCCATATCTCAGCCTTTAACGAGCAGTTAGTAATTTACAAATATGCAAGTCTTGTCGAAAACAAACTGGACGCAGCTAGTTTTGAAAAAAATAGTGATTGAGAATGTTTCAAACGCTGGTTTCCTGATCAAATTTTGTTTGTGTTAGAGGGAGCCCGTCCCATTTTTTGAGTAGAACCAGGACTGTATATCTCCCACCATCCGTAAAAATCGACACTTTCTCACGAGCTCGACTTGTCAAGTCAGAAAACGTAGATTTTCACGGATGTCGGATGGATACAGTATTTGTTCTAACCAGGAAGAAGGTGGTGATCTCATACAAGATCGACCGTCATATAGCCTAAACTATGCTGAAAATGACGTAGAACACGATTCAACCAACCAACCAAGCTTTAAACCGCTGGCTTTCTTTTCAGAGACACACCATACACAGCAGAAATGCATACAACAGCTATACTCACACTTTCTTGTGTTCTACTTGCTGGAATGTCTTCGGTGCTACAAGCTGCTCCTTTCAATCGGATAGCACCTGGTGGTGGCGGTGGTGTTGGAATTCCAGTGCCTTTCAATCAGCTAGCTACCGGTGGTGAAATGCTTGAACCAACCCCTGGTGGGGATATACCAGTACCAGCACCCGGTGGCGATGTACCAGTACCAGCACTCGGTGTAGATGTACCATTACCAGCACCTGGTGGAGATATATCAGCTGGTGGTGATATACCATTTTCAGCATCGCGTAGGGCGATACCAGTACAACAACCGGTGCAAATTAATACAGCTCTTGGCGGTGTGAATTCGCTACAAAATCCACAACCTGTACAAATGAATCTGCATGACAACGCCGCTATGCGAGACTGGCTTTTACGACATTATTTTTACAAATATTATTTGCCGTACTTGATTGAGAATGTTGAATATTAAGGCTTGAAGGTAAAGTATATACACGCATACTTAGTAACATATAAATGTGAATACTCGAAGTTGAACTTATATACACGTGTGTTCCCTTTATGACACCGCTGTATGTTAATGACTTGATGGGTGAATTGTTCTTAAAATGAGACAACGTATATTGGATACATTGAATTGAATTGAACTTTAAGTCGCACCAACACATGAAAGGTTATATGGCGCCTAACAGGAATAAACATGCCAGGCTCATCCTCCATTTACATCGAGATAAAACATAGAACCTTCTCACCTGCAGAACTGCAGAGTTGCTGCAAATTCTATTTTAGACACTCCATTTACGCTGGAGTCACGTTTATTGTTTTTCTGCAAGTGCTCTAGTGATTTGAGCGAGATGGCTTCTGAAACAATGCAGGGGTCATGATGAAGACCTTTAATGAGCATGAACCAAAAATTATAAAATGAACATGAAGGGGGGGGGGGGGGGGGGGGGGGGGGGGTTCTACCCCTCTGCCTACCACTCTAACGGGATCTGCAGTGGCCCTATTCCTTGCCCGGAAACCACACGGGGATGGATAAAGAGTGATTTGACAGAGAGAGTTTTAAAGAAAAATGTGACTTTAATAGAGCTAGGATTATAGTTCTTAAAAATAAAGGCGGTATCAATTAACAGTGAGCTCGAAGTAAACATAAAAGAAAGAAAATATAAAAGTGGTTTAGCCAACCACATCCAAAACAAATCTTGAAATGTATTAAAAACCGTTTAATTTAATGAAACTTACCCGCCAAATGATGGCAAACTTTGCATTACGAAATTGTGTAGCAAAACTCCATCCAGGTGTTCAGGTCATAATTATAATAATGTAGTTCTGTTAAAACTATAGATGTATGATCATGGGTTTTTAAAATACTCGTAATTGAATATGCGTAAAATGAATAATGAGTTGGTAACACTTAATCCGACGCCCCAGTTTTGGGGATTGGCCTTGCTGGTTAAAACTGATTATATTGTGTTTGTATTCTCAAAATATATAAGTTATGTATACTGAACAAAAAAAGAAACTTCCCGGCTTTTATGCTGGTATTTCCATAGGCCAGTTTTTGAGGAAGTATACAAGCTTAAACAGCGTTCTAATAAAACCATGTTTGATGTTTGTAAACACACTTAAGTGAGTACTAAATATCCCATTAAACAGTTTCAAATTTGCCAAGCAATACTCTTTTATGGATGATATGGAAATTTTAAAGGGAGATAATTTGATGATCGTTGATAATCCAAAGCTGCCATTTACACAATTTGTGTTGTTGTTTTTTTTGTGATTTTTTTTGGTAAGGAAGATATTGAGAATATTATCCGGGACAAATTTCGGTAATTTTCGTAGATTTAAATTTATTTTGTGGTCAAAATGCATGTTTTAACAAAAAGGGGGATAACTCCCTCGTGTACTGAGCTTTTCAGAAACATCTTTGTTTGGACTATTGTTAGCGGTCTATCTAATTATGCTTAAACATCATTAACATTTTCCTGTTTTGCTGTCTAAACAATCAGCATGAGCATCAGCGGACATTTCTTTTTTTGTTGAGTATATATAGCTCATCTTCAGTAGGTTGAGAAACGGTGAACACTTATTGTAAATTTGGCTGTAGTTGGCCAGATAGTTACTATTAAAAATACAACGCTGATACGTAAACGATTTGTTTCAACACATTCAACCAAATACGGAAGGGTGTTCATTTCTGGAATTGATTACGAGCCGAAATGTGTTTGCAGAAAAAAACATAGAAGTTATTAAAGTGATCAATTACTTATTTCAACCTTCAGATGGATTTAAACCGAAGTTCTGGAACACTTATTTCAGCTTGATAACTCTCAGATTTTCATTAATTATACAAACAATTGTTTGCATTCCTATCAGTTCACAGGCCCACGGACATGTTTACTTACTTATCGGCTGATGGAGAGAACTGTAACTAATGTGTTGTAGTTCAATCCATTTGCATATGTTGCTATGAATATTGTGATGTTGAATTGATGTATTGTAACATAGCTACAATAAAATATTATAAAACTAAACTAAACTTAACTTATCGGCAGCATTTTTTACGCTTGGGGGTGGGGGTGGAGGGGTGAGGGGTGGGGGGCTTGAACTGCTGAAAACAAATATCATGGCTTTGACTTGCTTGAAGGAAAAAAATAAAAAAGTCCCTCAAATTGTTAAATTGTTGGAAAAAAATGGCTGTGAGTCCAGTTAGTGGAAAACAATAATCTGGCTCCCTGACTTCAGTCTATATTATAATGAAGATCTACTTCGTCAGCCACTGGATTCAACGTGGAAATGTTTAACCACAATCTGGCTACATCCACAATTTCTACTCAGAAGTTTATCGAAATCTCCAATCAAAATGAGTTATAGAAGACAGTGATAGTATTCATGGTTGTTATAAATGGTATGTACATAGATCATGGCGTTTATACATGTGGTAAACATTAGTCATGGCGTTTATACATCTGGTAAACATTAGTCATGGCGTTTATACATGTGGTATACATTAGTCATGGCGTTTATACATGTGGTATACATTAGTCATGGCGTTTATACATGTGGTATACATTAGTCATGGCGTTTATAAATGTGGTAAACATTAGTCATGGCGTTTATACATGTGGTAAACATTAGTCATGGCGTTTATACATGTGGTATACATTAGTCATGGCGTTTATAAATGTGGTATACATTAGTCATGGCGTTTATAAATGTGGTAAACATTAGTCATGGCGTTTATAAATGTGGTATACATTAGTCATGGCGTTTATAAATGTGGTATACATTAGTCATGGCGTTTATAAATGTGGTATACATTAGTCATGGCGTTTATAAATGTGGTATACATTAGTCATGGCGTTTATAAATGTGGTATACAGTGCTCATGGCGTTTATAAATGTGGTATACATTAGTCATGGCGTTTATAAATGTGGTATACATTAGTCATGGCGTTTATAAATGTGGTATACATTAGTCATGGCGTTTATAAATGTGGTATACATTGGTCATGGCGTTTATAAATGTGGTATACATTGGCAATGGTGGTAGTAAATGTGTTGTATAAAGTGTTATAAAGCGATCATGGTAGTAATTTGGTATGCATTGATCATGGTAGTAATGAACATGATATTCATATAAAGTCATGGTTACAATTAATGTGGTATACGTACGGCCATTATTTTTTGATAATTCGTTTTACGAACCCTCCTACGACAAAGTGAAATTAGGTATTTTATTTTTCCATAGGGAATTTAATAGTTTATTATTTATTTTTTTCCCTTCCTCCTACAGCTATTCTCTGTCTTGATGGTTCTTATAACAAATAATAAAAAATAATGGCCTAAATGTGATATACTTTGGTCATGGTAGTATGTAAATATTGCAATCCTGTAAGGTCGACAGTGAATATTTGTCAACCTTCTAAGGCTATTTATTTTATTATACTGAAACATATGCTTGAAAAAGATATTTGGTTCTGCTAAATATTCCTTTGGAAAAAAACATGAGAAAATGTGGTTACTTCTCTCTGTTCAAAATCACTATTCTCAGCACCTAGAAAATATGTTTTGGCGGATGGTTCTTTGTGTTCTTTCGGAATCTTCAGCTGTGAACTCACGAGTAAACTTCAAATCATCTTCAGAAAGTTGTGCCAACTGTGTCAGCCATTTTAGTAGATGTTCACTGATTTTCATTTCCTGTTCAGTACAGGACTCTCCGATAGGGTTCAAATCACTCGCTGTTGTTTAAGCCCCTCCTGTCAATAATGCCCCGACGAAGCTCCAGCTGTCAATTATGCCCGTAAATGGCGGTTCACAACAAAAGGGACGCAACACATATATACTGCGATTTTATTGTGAAAACGCTATTTATAACAGATTAAGGGGAGGAAGTTTGTATTGTAATCGTTAAGTTGAAGCACACATCGATATTGAAAAAAACACATGCTATTGTGTTAGAGTTATCAAATAGATTAGATGTATATGTTTCTTATATTTTGCCACTATCTACACGCAATTTCATTTATTATGTGCAGTTCTGTTTACGAATAACCGATTACCACGTGTATAGCTCTCCATACACACGGACCTATGACTTTACACACCTCCTTCGGAGGATGGCATACTTTCATAGTAGGCTTATCTTAACCGAGGAAATCGAAACTGTGACGTCTGGGACGAGAGGCAAGTATGATCAAGTATGCTAACCACTCATCCACCACAACAATATGACTGGAAGAAATTGTTATTTTCAATACACAGGTTGAAGGAAATAAACATAAAAAAGAAAACAAAAGAAAGAAAAACAAATCAGAAAAAAACTTCTTTCTTTTTTGTTATATTATATTTTTGTATAGACATGTATAGAAACATCAAAACATAACCATAGTGTTCTCTTACATGGGGTAGGATTGCTTTTGACTATGGTCTCTTACATGGTGTATGCTTGTTTTTGACTATGGACTCTTACACGGCGTCGAATTGTTTTTGACTATGGTCTCTTACATGGGGTAGGATTGTTTCTGGTGTACAGTTTTTCATTTATTTGATATGCTCTGATGTTGTGCTCTGCTGTTATATACATGTCTACTGCGGTCTCTTACATGGAATAGGAATTGTGGGTAGGATTAATTTTGGTGTACAGTTTTGCAATTATTTGATATGTTTTGATATTTGTATACAAGTCTAGACAAAAACAAACAATCAGATTTTTTGATTTTTTAAGATCTTTTTTTTATTTTTATTTTTTTAGATCCAAACGCGTTCCTTCAACCTTTGTTTCAATACCGTTCTTCTAGTTAAAATTGATTGCAAATCGGGTCCTGGTATGGTCTGGGATGTCGTGTTCTAAGGTGGATATAATATATCGGCATGGAATGTCTTCGATTCCTAGCACACATTTTCTAATTCACAAAAAGCGGAGTATACATCTGTCATGATGCTATGCATAACTTTCACGCAATAACTTTCACGCACAGTGCCGTAACCAGACATAAACTTACAACGAGGCGAAGAAATATATTGGGTGAGAAGTGGTTCGTGGGTCGGGGAGGGCAAGGGCGGATCCGGCGGGTATGGGTGCACCAGGCTAAAATCTGAAAAATAATAATTATATAGTAAGCTTTTGTTGGTTGGGGTGTACATGTGGTAGTGGGATGGGTCTAGGGGTGGGTCCAGTGCGGGCACCGGGAGCATCCCCACCTAAAATCTGAAACGTATGTATTTTGATTGTTCTTTGGTTGTTAGTTAGGCAGGGGTTTGGGCATGGGCGGATCCAGTTGGCTTAAATCCATAAAATAAAGTCTTCTTACTTTAGAAAAAATCTGGGGAGCATGCACCCTCCTCAGGGGCGGATAAAGGATTTGACATTGGGGTGGGGCACAAATTAAAAAAACAAGTAATAACCAAAACACACACACACGCACGCACGCACGCACGAACGCACGCACGCACGCACGCACGCACGCACTCACTCACTCACTCACTCACGCACGCGTTGTTTCCAGTTAAGGGGTTGATGCGCAACTTTAAAAATCACTATTTACAGCCAACCCACAACCACTGCCCCCTCCCCCCAAAAAACACAGACAACACTCAACAACAACAAAAAGCACAAAACACAAAACAACAACTGTTTTTGTCACATAATGCGTACAAGTCAACATTGCATATTGAGTTTTGACGCATTATATGAATAATCACATTCGGTTTCTGTTTAAAAAATAATTAGGAAGTAGTAACGGCTTAGGAAATATGAATTAAAAAAATAGCATACACATTCATATCCACGATTAATGCGTAATTGCGGCTGGTATAGCAGTTAATTAGGCACTAGTAACTTCTACTTTGCTAAAATGAGTAACTAGGCATATTCGGAAAATTAAAGGACAATACATCTCTCACATCGCCTAAGCAGTGCAGCAGCAGCTACAGCTTTTCACGCGCACACACCGCCTAACTCACTTTTGCATTTCAAGTGTTTTAACACGAAGTAGTCCCAATTTGCACTTACGTGCAGTTACGCGGAAATTGCAGTTGTCTTTTAAAAAACGTTAGCTTAAGCCAATTTTGAATGCAAAAACAACACAGACAATGAATAAAGTAAGTTTATACGTTAAACATCCCCATAGCATTCGTTTTGACTACTACTGGCATATTTTGCATAGTCTAAAACGCTGTTCAAATGTGAAGATCGAAAATTTTGAGTTTTTTGAAACTGCAAAATTGCCGATTTCTCAAAACGGTCACAAAAAATGTGTAGTCACCAATTTGGCTTAAACTAACAGGAATGATACATCAGTACCTCTACTGCCTTTCCTGAAAATTTCGGCAAAATTCATGACAACACATTTTTTGAGACCGTTTTGAAAGATGGTCACCCTTTTTTTGTCACTCAAAACACACATTATTCAAAATGGCGGCTACAAGCTAAATAAGCAAAACTGAAAATCAATAATAGAAATGTAAAACATGAATATTTTCTACTCCCGGACATAGTTATTTCCTGTCCCGGATAAAATGTCGGTAAGTCAACCTTTAAACACTTTTTCTGTCTTTCCTTTAGCATGTTTACGGTAAAAATCAGCAGCTCTAGACGCTTATTATACTGTACTGTAGGCCTAGTCGGCTGTAATTTGTTGTGTTGACTTACGGTTGAATGAACTGTGCATAATTGCAAGTGAATACTTCACAAATCCAGGATTTAATGAGCAAAAAGACAGACCTATTCATGTGTTAACTATTGTTATGGTTTAGTGATGTAAAAATACTTGTAGAACATGTACAGATAGCTAAAAATACTACTCAAGCCCGAGTCAAGGTCATGTCATGTAGACCACGAGTCATGTCACGTTCGCCTCGATTAGGGACACCGACAGACATAAACAAAACAAAGGATGAAAGGTATGTACATTACTCGGTACTGTCTCCGTTAAAATTTAATAATAATATAGCACTGATGTATTATTTCTATGATGAGACCCTCCAAGTAGGGTCTATGTTCACTGAAAATTGTTCCCCAAAAATAGTTTGCTTTGTTCTCCAAAAAAAAAATCCATTTATTTTTATTATGTTCCTTTGGCCTTGTTCCCCAAAAATACTACCAATAACGGACAATGTTCCATTGTTCCCGAAAAATAAATGGCCTGTCCCCAAACCCCCTCTATGACCGCAGAGCAGAAATGCACCGTTGCCACCTCCCCTTCACCCACCTGAACCACACCCCAATTAACACATCTACTGTACATGTATAAAAACAACAATTGATTTTTCTTTCGGGGATCTTTGCAGATGTTGCCACCTTCTATCAAGTGGCATCTCCAAGTTCCAGCTCTGAGACTGAGCCTAGCCCTGGGTAAGCTAAAGCTATAACCTTTTAATATATTTGACCCCTGTGATATAGGTTAATTTAGCTAATGTTATGATATGGCAATATTTCGAGCCACCGCAGAGAGTGGAATTTAAAAAATGTACTTATGCTACTCGATCTATCTTACTAGCAAATGTTAACATTTCGAGCCACCCCATAGAGGAAAATTCGGGAATACATTTCTATGGTTCTTTAACGTGGTTTTTGTAAATGAAGATTTTAATAAGCTTGAGAAACATGATTTATTTGAGTGGCAGAACCCGATTTGTAAAGATTTTTTTATTATTCTCATTAAATTAGCCATCCCGCCAACAAGTCAGATTTTATAACATTATGTACAGTTTGTACACTGTTTCTAAACCTACTGATGACAAAGTATATAAATAACTTACATATTTTGAGAATCCAAAATCTACATTCACAGTATAAACAGCTTTAACCAGCCGGACCAAACCCCAAAACTGGAGTGTTGAATTAAGAGTTACCGGTACCATCATTTTACGGATATTCAATCACGGGTATTTTAAGAACCTATTAATAAACCTTTACTTTTAATCGGCACATATACATTGTTATACGACCTGAAAACCTGGATAGAGTTTCGATAAACGGTTTTCTAGTGTAATTTTGTAGTTATTTGGTGGGATAGCTACTTTAAAAAAAAAAGAGGAGTGATAAGGGAGTCTGGTCAGGTTACAAAAACACAATTTCTTTTTTTGCCTAGCTATAAGTATAATTGTCCCGGCTCATTATGATACTTTACTTTTTTGTTTTTTTTATTGAGATATTGTGAAATTCTATCACATAAAACAATGGATACACGATGATACAACATGAAAGTTTCTCTGTGATGTTGACAGTTTACAGCGATATTATTACAGACCGCCCCAGTTAAATTACAGATAATAGGACACTTTAAAGGGACATATGTCAATCTTGAAGATTTTGTCGAACATTAGTATTAATAGTTTATTAGTCCAGTATCAATTTCACTTTAAAACTGCTTGCATATAATTAAATAAAATTTAGATGTGTTATTTGTCTTCGTTATTCTACCACAGGTTTAAATATATGATTGTTGCAATAATATCAGCAATTAGTAATAATATATAAATTATACAGTTATACTATAATTATAGAAAATAATAAACAGGCATTTCATATCTCATCCTTTCCGTCGATGTGTTCTTGGGAAAGACATTTTCCCTTAGCCTCGTCCTTCGGATGGGGACGTAAACCGGGCGGTCCCGTGTATCGGTCTATCCTCAGAGCACGTTAAGGAACAATAGGAATCTATTCGATAATAAGGGTAGGGCACAGTTCCCAGATTCCTATGTATCCTTACCCTCTCTCTGGGGCAGCTCTAAATAACCTATACTGTGCTGATGAGCCGTTTAACAACATTCAATCCATATCTCATCCTGTATTGCCCCGAGATGCCAATATCTGCCCGAGAGCTTATATATTTGGGCGAAGGCCGGGCACGATATGAAAATGTAATATTTCATTCTATGTATTAATTCTCGGCGGATATAATAGCTGATCTTCCATGAGCAAGTGTGGATTTATTAAACGAGTTGGCAAAAGTATACAATGCGCGGCTTGTCGAGCATCAAATAATGTTTGCTGAAGAGTTTAAAAAATAATAGATGAGTTTGTGAGATTCTATTTATCACACAAAACCCATACAAGTTGATGGTAAAATGTTCACATTTCTCTGTGATGTCAATTTACCTATATATTAATACCGTATTTCCTCTATTAGAAGCGCCTTCCCTAATAGAAGCGCCCCCACCTGTTTTAAGAAACCGTACCGTCTTCAAAACTGGATTTGATTAAATTAAAAGTTCCTAAAAAACATGCACTGTTTTTACCGCTAATGGATTTGATAGCGTGAGTTTGACGGAAATGTGTATCATATAGATGTAGAGTGATAACAGTAATATACTCAGTACATTGTCAGGTTTAGGTTTAGTCAATACCGGTGTAACATTCATCCACCCGGGGGGGCTGGGAAGGAGGTGAAATATATTGAAAATTTGTATCATAATAGTAGTGCCTCTCTTCGCACTTTCCATAGCGCCTGCGAGCTACTGTTAGAGGAAATACGGTATATTCGACAGCCCAAGTTAAATTTCCTTTAAAAATAAAAGGACATTCTGTCGATTCATGTGAAATTCCATACATATATCATATGGGCCATATATGGCTTATATATTTTTCACCACCATCCTTTTTAACAACTTGTTTTGTTTATTTCAGAGACGCATCATCTGGTTTCCAGATGCCCTTCGTTCTTCAAATACCAATGCAACCCTGAAAGACATGGATTTAACCAAAAAAGTTGACTTTAATGTGATCGCAAGATTCTAGACTCCAGGGAATATATTAATTTAATTAGGCCAAATCAGAAACGCGGTTAATTTTTCTTCGGCCTTATGCGTCACAGTGTATACTTGTTACTGCGTATCCCGCTTGAGATGTGTTCGCCTGATCATGATTCATGATGGTGATCATGATGGTGACTTCAATTTGGCAATCCCGAGGACTGAGCAGACGTTATTTTTTTAAAGAATGAAACAATGAACATAATTATACCTCACAGAGACTCACTATATAATGTGTAAAGCTGTTAAAAAACACCAAATGTATACAAAAGTCAATGTCATACTGCTCACATTCAAAAAACTTTTGGTGTTTAATATCATTTTAACATATTTTAGGCCATATATGACGATTGATTTTTTTGTTGTAAGTATGAAGTAAATTTCATTATTGTAGTATTTAATAGATGTTAAGTTTATAAATATAATATAAATAAAATATTGTAGTATTTATTCTTTGGTTCGGAGAAAGGATCTATGTAAAAAAAAAAAAAAAAATCCATTTGCGTACAGTCATGTATTTGAAACTGAAAAACTGCCTTTTGGGAACACAAGGTCATTTTAATCTATTTATTGTTTATTCAAGCTTTTGTAATTTAAGTGACACATGGGCCGATGATGGCAATCTTGAAGTGTACATCAGGCACTGAAATTAGCATCTCGAAACGTTTTGCTGTACTTAGGCTTAGCGGTACTCGTCTGATAAAGCAAATGTCACTGGTCTAGCCTAGTCAAGTAAAATTCATCGGGTTGAAGAGTGCATAAAAAATATCCGCATGACGGATATATTTACATGAGAACTAAACACTTATTTTTGGCTCAACTGCTTAGGATGGCAGACACTTATCGATCACTTTGTCCGTCATCCGTCATGCTTTAACCTGCAACTTAACCGTGCACTATCAATTGAAAAGTATTTTAATTATGTTCATGCCACTTCACACACATCTTCATCTCAAGGAATGTTGTTACACATGTGCAATACCTCTGACCTTCATTTTGGCAGAGTTATTCCCTATTTATCAGCCTAACCTGCAACCTAACCTTGGAAATAAGCAAACAGCACTGTGAGCAGGCGAAGCAAGTGTTCATGGATGATGCAACACACTTCTAGTTCAAGGTCGGCTTAGTGACCGCTTTCCACTAATTAGTATGGAAACTGATATTTCCATGTCTATACTAGTTTGACATATGTAAGTGTCAGTGTAGACTAGTGGACAGTGCGGTGCACTTAAAAGCACAGGATCCGGGTTCAAGACTCAACGGTGCCACTGAGTTTCCTCAGTGTGTTTGTCATTTCCAATTAGCCGCGTCCATCGTAAGGGGACATAAATCCTCATATATCGAAGTCTATTCTCCGAGCATGTTTAATAAGCAAAAGTAGGAGTAGGGCGGTTTCCCAGATTCCAATGAGACACCTATACTGACCAGATCCGCCTTTTTATTTTGTTTATGGGTGGGGTGAGTGATGGTGGTGGTGACGGGCAGGAGGGGCCGGTGAGGGATAACCAGTGGAGTAATACTTCACTGGGATAACCAAATAAATTTGACTGCAGCTTTGTTTTAGTATTTAGATTTTAAATATGGCTGCATATGGTGATGCTCGCCAATAAAAAAAAAAAAAAAAAAAAAGCATTAACACACCAGCGGGTGGCCACCATCATTCCAGATTGGCATTCAAAATGCACAGCGAGAAGTTGAATAGCGGTCAACCTTTTTAAATATAGGCTACAGACTACTTTTGCTACAGACTACTTTTCAGACTTTAGCGTGAGCCCCTTCACCGAATACCGAATACGCACCTGTAGACGTTCAATGACTGACAGTGACACTCGTTATATTTTTTGACCGACAGTGCCGAGTCAAAAAATTTATCGTTTTAGCGTGTAATTTTGATAAAGAAATACCATGATTTTCGTAAGATGTAGCACACGTCATCTACTATTTAAGCTTAAACAACATATTTTTAGTATCTCCTTGTATTTCATTAGAAAAGAACACAAGTGTTGCCATTTTTAAACGCATTTTAACAATGGCATCTCTTACGAGTTATTTCCCCTCACTTCGAAATTTTAAATGGGTGAATCTCGCAATTTCTCGCGCAGTAAAACATCTAAAAGACAATACAGCTGAAGATGACGAAACTTAAAGGGAAACTGAAATTTTAATCATGTAAACTTGTTACAAGCTTCCAGATTACGCGTTTAAAAAAAAGAAAATGGCGGCCGTTTCATATTTTTTTTACGTTGACGGAAAATGACGTACTACTTTCCGTTGTCATGTGTTGCTATGATAAGTGGACGGCGGAGCTAAAAACCACTCTGCTTCCCACCTGAATATCTTAATATATGTAGCTTATATGGCTTCTCACCTGTATGCATACTCACATTCGACTACTGTTTAAAAAAGTTAATTGAATTGATTTGTGTTTTAAGGCGCAACAACACATGAAAGGTTATATGGCGCCTAACAGGAACGAACGTGCCAGGCTCATCCTCCATTTACATCAAGATAAAATATGAAGATTGGGCCTAGAACCTTCTTAC
>JAWPHD010012984.1:0-71792 GCA_037043455.1 Cyrtodaria siliqua
TGTGTGGGGGTTACAATGTGTGGGGTTACAGATGTAAGGTTACAGTGTGTGGGGGTTACAATGTGTGTGGACTACAGTGTGTGGACTACAAAGTGTGGGTTACAGTGTGTGGGGTTACAATGTGTGGGTTACAGTGTGTGGCTTTACAATGTGTGGGTTACAGTGTGTGGGTTACAATGTGTGGGGTTACACAGTGTGGGGTTACAGTGTGTGGGTTACAATGTATGGGGTGACAGTGTGGGGTTACAGTGTGTGGGGTTACAATGTGTGGGGTTACAGTGTGTGGGTTACAAAGTGTGGGTTACAGTGTGTGGGGTTACAATATGTGGGGTTACAGTGTGTGGGGTTACAGTGTGTGGGTTAAAATGTGTGGGGTTACAGTGTGTGGGTTACAATGTGTGAGTTACAGTGTGTGGGGTTACAATGTATGGGGTTACAATGTGTGGGGGTTACAATGTGTGGGGTTACAGTGTGTGGGTTACAAAGTGTGGGTTACAGTGTGTCGGGGTTACAATGTGTGGGGTTACAATGTGTGGGGTTACAGTGTGTGGGTTACAAAGTGGGGGTTACAGTGTGTGGGGTTACAATGTGTGGGTTACAGTGTGTGGGTTACAGTACAATGTGTGGGAGTACAATGTGTGGGGTTACAGTGTGTGGGGTTACAATGTGTGGTTAATGTGTGGGTTACAGTGTGTGGGGTTACAATGTGTGGGTTACAATGTGTGGGGTTACAATGTGTGGGGTTACAGATGTAAGGTTACAGTGTGTCGGGTTACAGTGTGTGGGGGTTACAATGTGTGGGGTTACAATGTGTGTGGACTACAGTGTGTGGACTACAAAGTGTGGGTTACAGTGTGTGGGGTTACAATGTGTGGGTTACAGTTTGTGGGGTTACAATGTGTGGGTTACAGTGTGTGGGTTACAGTACAATGTGTGGGAGTACAATGTGTGGGGTTACAGTGTGAGGGGTTACAGTGTGAGGGGTTACAATGTGTGGGTTACAATGTGTGGGTTACAGTGTGTGGGGTTACAGTGTGTGGGGTTACAATGTATGGGGTTACAGTGTGTGGGTTACAAAGTGTGAGTTACAGTGTTTGGGGTTACAGTGTGTGGGTTACAGTGTGTGGGTTACAGTACAATGTGTGGGAGTACACTGTGTGGCGTTACAATGTGTGGGGTTACAATGTGTGGGTTACAGTATGTGGGGTTACAGTGTGTGGGGTTACAATGTGTGGGGTTACAGTGTGTGGGGTTACAATGTGTGGGGTTACAGTGTGTGGGGTTACAATGTGTCGGTTACAGTGTGTGGGGTTGCATTGTATGGGGTTACAATGTGTGGGTTACCGTGTGTGAGGTTTCAGTGTGTGGGGTTACATTGTGTGGGTTACAGTGTGTGGGGTTACAATGTTTGGGGTTACAGTGTGTGTGGTTACAATGTGTGGGGTTACAGTGTATGGGTTACAGTACAATGTGTGGGTTACAGTGTGTGGGGTTACAATGTGTGGGGTTACAGTGTATGGGTTACAGTACAATGTGTGGGTTACACTGTGTGGGGTTACACTGTGTGGGGTTACAATGTGTGGGGTTACAGTACAATGTGTGGGTTACAGTGTGTGGGGTTACAGTGTGTGGGGTTACAATGTGTGGGTTTCAGTGTGAGGGGTTACAATGTGTGGGTTACAGTGTGTGGGTTACAGTGTGTGGGGTTACAGTATATGAGGTTACAGTACAATGTGTGGGAGAACAATGTGTGGGGTTACAGGGTGTGGGTTACAATGTATGGGGTTACAATATGTGGGGTTACAGTGTGTGGGATTACAATGTGTGGGGTTACAATGTGTGGGGTTACAGTCTTGCGGGTTACAATGTGTGGGGTTACAATGTGTGGGGTTACAGTGTGTGGGTTACAGTGTGTGGGGTTACAATGTGTTGGGTTACAATGTGTGGGTTACAATGTCTGGGGTTACAATGTGTGGGGTTACAGTATGTTTGTTACAGTGTGTGGGGTTACAGTACAATGTGTGTGAGTACAATGTGTGAGGTTACAGTGTGTGGGAGTACAATGTGTGGGGTTACAGTGTGTAGGAGTACAATGTGTGGTGTTACAGTGTGTGGGTTCCAGTGTGTGGAGTTACAGTGTGTGGGGTTACAATATGTGGGGTTACAGTGTTTGGGTTACAGTGTGTGGGGTTACAGTGTGTGGGTTACAGTACAATGTGTGGGGTTACAGTGTGGGGTTACAGTGTGTGGGTTACAATGTGTGGGGTTACAATGTATGGGTTACAGTGTGGGGTTACAGTGTGTGGGGTTACAATGTTTGGGGTTACAGTGTGTGGGTTACAGTACAATGTGTTGGGTTACAGTGTGGGGTTACAGTGTGTGGGTTACAATGTGTGGGGTTACAATGTATGGGTTACAGTGTGGGGTTACAGTGTGTGGGGTTACAATGTGTGGGGTTACAGTGTATGGGGTTACAGTGTGTTGGGTTACAGTGTGTGGGGTTACAGTGTGTGGGGTTACAGTGTGTGGGTTACAATGTATGGGGTTACAGTGTGTTGGGTAACAGTGTGTGGGGTTACAATGTGTGGTGTTACAATGTGTGGGGTTACAGTATGTGGGGTTACAGTGTGTGGGGTTACAGTGTGTGGAGTTACAGTGTGTGGGTTACAGTGTGTGGGTTACAGTGTCTGTGTTACAGTGTGTAGGGTTACAGAGTGTGGGTTACAGTGTATGGGGTTACAGTGTGTGGGTTACAGTGTGTGGGGTTTCTGAGCTGTTATCATAGCCATTATTCAAAACGTTGTTTTTACCCCCAATTTTGAGACAAAAGTTTCAAATTAAAAGAAAAAAAATAATGAGGGAAGTGTGACAGGTACCGAGTACGAAATACTTATGTAACGTGGTTTATTAAAATACTCAATGTTGATTGGTTATTGGGGTGGTCTGAAAAAAGCTATATAAACCTCTGACGTCATGTACGTCAACCGTTACGACATTTTAAACGCCAGAAAACACGTTAAACGTTGAGACGTCATTTTAAACGTCAGATGCAAAACAACAACGCATTGAAATGACCTTTTTTAAAGGGACACTGTCCGTAAGTAAGCAGATATTGAGCATAACCAAATAACTGTCTGACTTTTATTCAGTGAAATGTATACATGAAAACATGAGCATAGACACTAAGAAGTCTGTAGTAATACATTCGTGAGTTTGAAAAAAAAGAAGCTTCAATTATTATTTGTAAATAAAGTGGGACCCACCATATTTAACTTTTCTGCGATCACGTGACTTCCAATAGCGCATTAGGTTTTCCTCATAGTATGTAGTGCGTAATATGTATAGCCCGGTTAGCTCAGTCGGGAGCTATGTCGACCACTTTACGCTCACACTCACTATTATTACCGCGAGTGTAATTTTAGTTTAGGCTGCGAGTTCAAACGCCCGAAATGGTTTCTCTTTTTAGCTCTACTGGCCAAAGGCCAGCAGATTCGGCCAGCAGAGCTGTTGTCCGTCGTCCGTCCGTTGTTAACTTTTGTCTCGTTAAGACGATAGGGCCTTCATTTTTCATCCAATCTTTACCAAACTTTAACAGCTTGTTAATATCAACGAAAGCTCGGATGAGTTCGAAAACCAGCCAGATCGGCTAAGTAACAGCGGAGTTATGGCCCTTGATTTAGTTAAAAATGGTATATTGCTATATTTTGCCTCGTTAAGACGATAGGGCCTTCATTTTTCATCCTATCTTTACCAAACTTCACCATATTGTTAATATCAATGAAACCTCGGACAAGTTCGAAAACCAGCCAGATCGGACCAGTAACACCAGAGTTATGGTCCTTGATTTAGTTAAAAATGCTATATTGCTATATTTTGCCTCGTTAAGATGATAGGGCCTTCGTTTTTCATCCTATCTTTACCAAACTTTACCACATTGTTAATATTAATTAAAGCTCGGACAAGTTCGAAAACCGGCCATATCGGACTAGTAACAGCGGAGTTATGGCCCTTGATTTAGTTAAAAATGCTATATTTTGCCTCGTTAAGACGATAGGAGCTTCATTGTTCATCCGAACTTTATCAAACTTTATCACATTGTTAATATCAATGAAAGCTCGAAATAGTTCGAAAACCAGCCATATCGGAGTAGTAACAGGGGAGTTTTGGCCCTTGATTTAGTTAAAAATGCTATATTTTGCCTCAAGACGATAGGGGCTTCATTGTTCATCCGATCTTTACCAAACTTTATCAGATTGTTAAATCATTGAAAGCTCGAACAAGTTTGAAAACCAGCCATATCGGACAAGTAACAGCGGAGTTATGGCCCTTGATTTAGTTAAAAATGCTATATTTTGCCTCGTTAAGACGATAGGGGCTTCATTGTTCATCCGATCTTTACCAAACTTTATCAGATTGTTAAATCATTGAAAGCTCGAACAAGTTTGAAAACCAGCCATATCGGACAAGTAACAGCGGAGTTATGGCCCTTGATTTAGTTAAAAATGCTATATTTTGCCTCGTTAAGACGATAGGGGCTTCATTTTTCATCCGATCTTTACCAAACTTTATCAGATTGTTAATATCAATGAAAGCTCGAACAAGTTCGAAAACCAGCCAGGTCGGACCAGTAACAGCGGAGTTATGGCCCTTGATTTAGTTAAAAATGCTATAATTTGCCTCCTTATATGATAGGGCCTTCAACTTTACCAGATTTTATGACTTTCTTTTTTTTTCTCTTTTTTTTAGCTCAGTCCGATCAGTAACAGAGGAGTTATGGCTCTTGATTTAGTTATATTCTTGATTTAGCTATATTTTGCCTCCTTAATATGGTAGGGCCTTCACTTTTCATCTGATCTTTTACCAAACTTTACCAGATTCTTTAGTTATGGCCCTTGATTTAGTCAAAAAGCTGTTTTTTGCCCGAAACTTTCAAAAAAATGTAAATGGTAGTCACTCGCTTCATTGATGTTATAAGAGCCATGTTAGCCAGTAGAGCGTCCACATGCCCTCTTGGGCCTCTTGTTTTTGTACCGCGATTGAATTCCGTCAAACAATCCTGCTTTAATTAGTAAATATTCAATAATGTTTGGTGTGTAATGTTTGCGAACATAATTAGTGTTTTATAAGCTAAAAGTTACGGACAGTGTCCCTTTAAGCGACGCTACGTTCCAACAACACATTTAAATAGAATGAAGCTGTATATTCTTCTCATTTGATGTTGAGAGAGAGGCATAAAATGTAAGTTGTGAGAATCTGTATTTTGTGCAATCTCTCGACAAAATGTGTTTCATGTTACATAAATCTCCATGTTAGATAAGAAATAAAATATTTCCAGCGGGTTTATATTGTATCGATGAACTTAAGTCGCGCCCACCAGGTATTGATCTGGGACAATATAAACCCGCTGGACATATTTTATTTCTTAATCAAATACCTATGTTGACCTTTGTGTACTGTAAACAGTATTAAAGATGCTATTATAAAATTATTTATGTTTTACTGTATTTTTCTCCAATTTTACGAAAAAATCATCATAAAATTCCCAATTGTGATGGTATAATTTATGTTCCTGAGTATAGAAAAAAAACACACTGATTTCCGTTTTGGAAATTAATAAGATATTATCGTTGACGAGTCAGATAACTTCTGGTTTGTATTTTGTAAGAGCCCAAGAAAGCTACTACAATGGCATGCCAGCCATCCGTCTGCAGGGCTTTTTTCAACAAAATTGGGAAGAGGCCCCAGGCCTGTCCATTTTGGGAAAAAAGAACGCGCATATTTCTCATTTTGGGAAAAAGACAAGGTTTCATAAATTAAGAAAATATGACCTTAATATACTTTATTTATATTGTCATCCATTATTTACCATAATTATTAACTTTTCCAAGTCGGAATTTACTTGGCAGCCAAAAACACACTGCAGAATTCATGCTTTTTCTCAAATTATGACAGACTGCTGTTTTCCGATTGGGAAATATTTCTGCCACAGTTGGGAAAAAACAGTCCAATTTTCTGTTGGGAAGAGGCCCTTTACAGGCCTCTGTTATATAAGGTAAAAAAGCCCTGGTCTGTCCGTCCGTCTGTCCATCTATTAGTTGCTTTGTTTTGGTGATTGCTACACCTTAAAAACTGCTGGGCAGGTTTTTATATTTAAAGAAAAAATACAGGACCATTCCGCCTAATGTCTAGATGGATGAAATACAACTTCCTGTCTATTAAAGATGGCTGCCATCAAATATGGCTGTTGTGTCTTAAAATTGAGTAAAAATAGAAAAGTTGGTTATCCTCTCTTCTAGAACCACAACGTGTATGGATACTCCACCGTGACCAAAATGATTGGCATACTTTTTGTCTGTCTTATCAGACTTTCAAGATGTCTACCAGTGGACATCTTTGTTTACATGAATTGATGTAAGAATATCTTGCTAGTTCACTTAAGTTACAGATGTAGTATTTATCAGTAATTAAAACTAGCACCTCAGTTTAGTATCTGGTATCATTGTGGCAAAACTAGCACCTCAGTTTAGTATCTCCAGTATCATTGTGACAAAACTAGCACCTCAGATTAGTATCTCCGGTATCATTGTGACAAAACTAGCACCTCAGTTTAGTATCTCCAGTATCAGTGTGACAAAACTAGCACCTCAGTTTAGTATCTCCAGTATCAGTGTGACAAAACTAGCAACTCAGTTTAGTATCTCCAGTATCATTGTGACAAAACTAGCACCTCAGTTTAGTATCTCCAGTATCAATGTGACAAAACTAGCAACTCAGTTTAGTTCTCCAGTATCATTGTGACAAAACTAGCAACTCAGTTTAGTATCTCCGGTATCATTGTGACAAAACTAGCACCTCAGTTTAGTATCTCCAGTATCAGTGTGACAAAACTAGCACCTCAGTTTAGTATCTCCAGTATCAATGTGACAAAACTAGCACCTCAGTTTAGTATCTTAGTATCTCCAGTATCAGTGTGACAAAACTAGCACCTCAGTTTAGTATCTCCAGTATCAATGTGACAAAACTAGCACCTCAGTTTAGTATCTCCAGTATCATTGTGACAAAACTAGCACCTCAGTTTAGTATCTCCAGTATCAATGTGACAAAACTAGCACCTCAGTTTAGTATCTCAGGTATCATTGTGACAAAACTAGCACCTCAGTTTAGTATCTCCAGTATCAATGTGACAAAACTAGCACCTCAGTTTTGTATCTCTGGTATCAATGTGACAAAACTAGCACCTCAGTTTAGTATCTCCGGTATCAAGGTGGCAAAACTAGCACCTCAGATTAGTATCTCCGGTATCATTGTGACAAAACTAGCACCTCAGTTTAGTATCTCCAGTATCAATGTGACAAAACTAGCACCTCAGTTTAGTATCTCCAGTATCATTGTGACAAAACTAGCACCTCAGTTTAGTATCTCCGGTATCAATGTGACAAAACTAGCACCTCAGTTTAGTATCTCCAGTATCATTGTGACAAAACTAGCACCTCAGTTTAGTATCTCCAGTATCATTGTGGCTTTAAACCTGCTTGCGTGTAATAAATAAATGGTATTGTAATTTGGAGTTGTCAATTTGTCTTTGTTACCATAGGTTTAACCCTTAACCCACTACATATATATAATGGACTGTTCTTTCTTTGAATAAAGACCATTCCATTTATGTGACAAAGGGGTGTTTTGGGGAAAATGACTGATCAGCAGCCAGACATTGTAAACCCTCATCTGGCTTGCTTGCGAGTTACTTGCAGGCTGATCTGGGTTTACAATGGACGACGCAAAGGCTGTTGTAGTCGTGCTTAGCAAGTTGAAGCTTAATTATATTATTGGTGAAATATATTCAACAATTTGTAATCGTCAAAAATAATTGGCTTTAAACTATTCAATAATTAATAATGGTTTGCAAATATGCAGTTATGTAGAAAAAACTAGCGGGATGTGGCAAGTTTGAAAAAAATCAAGATTGCCGTGTGTCCCTGTTAAATCCAAGATGGTACCCTGTACTAAAAAAGCTACTAGAAATAAATTGTCTTCTCATCTAGAACAGACATGCAGATTCAAAATCTTAAAATTTCACAATAACTCACCAGCAGAGAAATGTTATTATTGTTAATTTACTAAAAGAAACCTTTTCGCTTCTCACCGATGCAGGTTTGAATCCTAGTGGGAGCTTGACTTGAGTAGTGAGAAAGTGTTGATTCTTACAGCGGGGGATATTCAGTACTGGTCCTACCCAGAATACAATACTGGTCCTACCCAGAATACAGTACTGGTCCTACCCAGAATACTGGTTCTAATAAGGACAAATTGGGTGGTCTGCCTCCACCACATAAACATCAACTGTCCTATATAGCCTGAATATGGCAAAACACCAAACAGCCTAATAATAGAAATGTTTTTGTTTGTAAGATGGCTAGATTGCGGTTAAGTATATTGAGCCTTTGTGGCTAGATTCACATCCAGAAGAACATGAACCAGGGATCAAATCTAACATTTTTAGCCAATTTTTAGTGCGAAAGTTTTCTACTTATTTTAATCAAGGTTACTGTTACTAATACTTGCATTAATAATTTAAAACCTTGATTCATTTTACAAGGATCTTTATACATGTAAATAATGACATTTTCATACTCGGCTAGATGCAGGAATGTAAGAATGTGTGACGATTTTGTATTCGTCTATTTAATTATCCCTGTTCGTGCAAAATGTTTTACTTACGTATATTATAACTTTCGGTCAATTTCTTGTTTCACAAACGGATTGAAATCAAACCATTCAAATACATTGACCAATCACTATTTTGTCCAATCAAATTAATCGACCAATCAGAACTGGGATGGTTCAGGACTGTATATAAGGCGTTACAATAGGATAATCCTCGAGTGTGATCCTGATCTGGCATTTACCAACAAGAGGTGATACAAACTTCCAGAACACGTTAATCTAGTAATGATCTTTTATTATATACCTCTTACACATCATTAACATAGAAATATTTGCATTGCTATTGCATACACATTCAATAAAGCATACTATTTCTCGATAAAGTGCAGCGGGAAAATGTATGTAGTTTAAAGGTGTTGATGTTCATTGGTCTGACCTACTTGTTTTGTTTGTATGACGAAACGTCGTCTTGACGTTCTCGCGCATAGTGGCGTAAAACTTGCTTGAATCATTGGAAAAAACGCTGTTCTATTTTTAGTAAGATAGTGATACTAATTCTATTTTTAGTAGCATAGTGATAACCTGTAGTGTGATACAGGTTGTTGTATTCCATTGTAAGAAAATGAAGGTACTATGTATATATTATTGATAGGTATATAATAAAGCCAGTTATACAGGTTGGTTGTTGCTCTGAAGCTGAATAAGCCGGACGGTTTTGGAAGTGATTCTGTAAAAAAGCACTTGGTAAGAACCTTCTAGGTGTAACTGTGGATGGCCTTGGGAGGTAGCCCGAATAGAGCGAGCCCCATATTCTCAGCAGTGAAGACTAGTAAGGCTATTTGCCACATTGTTCAATATACAGCAATTTAACACAATCATTTTGTAATCATAGTTGCTCATTCTGTTAATTATATTGGTTGATTCGTTGTTTGTTAATAATCATTTTATTCGAGCAAGTAGCTCAATCTGTAATTGGGAACAATCCCATTGCATTTGCGGCTCAATTGTACAAGACCTTTCGGTACACGTTACAAATGTATAATTATAATTTATATTTACTTTTATCACATAACTTACGGTGTGGGAGTGGAATAACACCATTCTGTATTTTCGTTATACCACAAGTTTTATAAGCCTATTATATATGCACTGTCATAAAAAGATTGATAATGACTATGATCCAATTCCACGGTTTATGTCGGTTTCGCATGTTAAAGCGACAGGCAAAATGCAATAAAGAGTTATTTGATAAATAAAATCTAATATTCGTTCTCATTCATTATTGAATTTATTAAACTCGTTAGCAAAAATGATATAATGCTCGGCAAGAGCCAACTCGTTTAATAAATTCAATAATGAATGAGTACTCGTGTAAGATCCTCTGTATATCCACCTATTGGACTAGGTCGATAAATATGTTCAGTGAATAAATGTATGCTGAGACCTAGTGGGTTTCTTTTATTACTTAGCAAGTGCTAACATTTTCTACTTGCAATCTGCAAAAATCTACTTGCATTTAGCAAGTAAAGCATTTAGCAAGTAAATAAGTGTTAAATTTGAACCTGTAAACAAACTAACAAACTATTGTTTGGGGCACTTGTTTCAGCCAAATTTTAAAAATACAAACACTATATATCATTGGAACTGGAATTTTTATTCATAAATAAAAATACCTAAGTTTTAAAATCGGTTGAGAAATAAATATTTTACAACCGAAATGCTTTTTTTGATGGGGTTTTTCCTATGTAAGTTCCTTGTTGCTGGGACAGCAGAAAATTAATAAATCTCAAATGACTTTAATTAGCACACATTTTGCTAAAACATACTTTCAGAGTGTCTTAATTTACGTTTATCCAACACATTAAACCATTGGGAAGGGCCGCAACTAATCTTGTTAGAACTTGTGGCCCAACCCTTTGCATGGAGCGCCATGGTCTAGTGGTAGAGCGTTGGACCCATGATCCAAAAATCGTGGGTTCAATCCCCGCCATAACCACATGTGTTGTGTCCCTGAGCAAGACACTTTATCTGCATTGCTTATTACTGGTTCTACCCAGAAAAACAATCAAGAAGTACCTTAGAAGCAAATTGCTTACAACAGGTATAGAATTAGCTAATTTAAAAAAATATTATATGGCAATAAAATATGTTCAAATCACATTAAACCCATTTTTGAGTAAAAAAAAACAACAGTTTTTTGTTTCTCAACTGATCTTGAAAAGTAAGTTATTAGCTCGTCTGATCAGAGATCAGCAGAGCTTATGCCGTGGTGTGGCGTCCGACGTCCGTCTGTCCGTCCGTCCGTCTGTCCATAAACTTTTATTTGTAGCGACTACTCCTCTGAAACTACTGGATGGATATTCATGAAACTTTACAGAAATGTTGCCCATGAAGTCTAGTTGATCCTAGCAAAAATTGATGTTGATGTGAAATCCAAGATGGCCACCAAAGCTAAAAATAGATTTTTAAACGACTACTTCTTGAAAACTGTAAGTGATATTGATATGGGACTTTTTCTAAAATGATCAGCATGACATGATGTTGGTCCTTGTCAAAAATCGTTTTGATTCGACGTTAAACATGGCTGCCAGTGGTCATCTTTGTTTACATTGAGTTATATAGTAAAAACTTGTAGCGACTACTCCTCTGAAACTACTTGGCAGATTTTCATGAAATTTTACTGGAATGTTGCTCTTGATGTCTTATTGATCCTAGCAAAATTTCAGATCAGCCAGAAATTCAAGGTGGCCGCCACAGCTAAAAATAGATTTTTAAAAAATAAGTGTAACGACTACTTCTTGAAAACTATAAGTGATATTGATATGGGACTTTTTCTTAAATGATCAGCATGACATGATGTTGATCCGAGTCGAACATTATTTTGATTCGACATTAAACATGGCTGCCAGTGGCCATCTTTGTTTACATAGTTATATAGTAAAAACTTGTAGCGACTACTCCTCTGAAACTACTTGATGGATGTTCATGAAACTTCACAGGAATGTTGCTCTTGATGTCTTAAGTTGATCCTAGAAAAATTTCAGGCTGGCCGGAAACTCAAAATGGCCGCCACGGCTAAAAATAGATTTAAAATAAATAAATTTGAAGCGACTACTTCTTGAAAACTATAGGTGATATTGATATGGGACTTATTCTAAAATGATCAGCATGACATGATGTTGGTCCTTGTCAAAAATCGTTTTGATTCGACTTTAAACATGGCCGCTAGTGGCCATCTTTGTTTACATAGATTTATATAGTAAAAACTTGTAGCGACTACTCCTCTGAAACTACTCGACAGATTTTCATGAAACTTCACAGGAATGTTGCTCTTGATGTCTAATTGATCCTAGCACAATTTCAGGTCAGCTGGAAGTTCAAGATGGCCACCACGGCTAAACATAGATATTTAAAAAAAAGTTTGTAGCGACTCCTTCTTGAAAACTGTAAGTGATATTGATATGGGACTTTTTCTGAAATGATCAGCATGACACAATGTTGATCTTTGTTGAAAATTATTTTGATTCGACATTAAACAAAAAACTACTTGACAGATTTTTATGAAACTTCACAGGAATGCTGACCTAGCTATCAAAATCTATCAGTAGAGCTTCAAGGTCATTGACCTGTTGTTTTTTATTTACCACAAAAAATGTCTGTTTCACTGATATACAACTGACTTTGTTGCTAGTTTAATTTTGTCTGAAAAGTCCAAAACACTTTTGGGTGAAATAAGCGGATATTTGAACAATAGGATATTTATAGGAGAAAATGGGAGATTTTGAATTAGTTGCTCAGTATCTAGCTTGCTTTGCATGTGGGGTTTTACATAAGTTGTCAGGAGTAAAAACAACATCATTTAAAAAATATTAACATTTTATTTTTTAAAAATAATGAACAAACAAAAAATCAATGACTTCTGGCTCCCTGCTAGTGAAGGCCTTCTTCATATGGGTTGAGAAGAAGGCCTGCTGAGGGAGGGTCGAGAAAAAGGCGTGCTGCCAACTGTCTCAGTTGTCTATCAGTCCTTGATTGTGGGGGACGGCTTTGTATATAACTGAAATAGAAATATAGACAATGATATTTACACTGGGCTCGACAAAGTGTAAATTCTTGAAATAGACCCAAAATTTAGTGTGACCATAATGAATATGACAACTTCATATATGCCTATCATACTGTACATAAACAATGCTATAGCTATTTCACCATTTTCTGTCTGGTTATTCTTTCGCAACTAAGTTGTGGTAAGCATATAAGCAATGCAAGACCTAAAACTAACTCGTGAAAATGTGGTTTTTAAAATTCTGTGAAGAACTTCATTGAAGTAAGAGATTAGTAAGTAAGATAAGTAAGTAAGAGATTAGTAAGTAAGAGATAAGTAAGTAAAAGATTAGTATATGGTTGCTCGCTCCTTAAATGCTTGAACTCAAATACTGGCCAGGGCTATGAAGTTACAGATTTATGTTAGGTCACTTACTGTTTATATCTAGTATTTTATCTAGTATTTGCCGCCTCCGAATCCGCCTCCGATAGAGCCACCATATCCACCGCCGAAGGAGCCTCCAAGAGAGCCACCAAATCCACCTCCGATGATACCACCACCATAACCGCCTCCGATGGATCCACCCTTTCCGTATCCGCCTCCGATAGATCCACCTCCGATAATGCCACCACCATGACCGCCTCCGATGGATCCACCATATCCTCCTCCGATGATGCCACCCTTTCCGTATCCACCTCCAATGGATCCACCTCCGATGATGCCACCCTTTCCATATCCACCTCCGATGGATCCACCATATCCTCCTCCGATAATGCCACCACCGTATCCACCTCCGATGATGCCACCCTTTCCGTGTCCGCCACCGATAGATCCACCTCCGATAATGCCACCACCGTATCCACCTCCGATGGATCCACCATATCCTCCTCCGATGATGCCACCCTTTCTGTACCCGCCTCCGATGGATCCACCTCCAATGATACCACCTCCGATGATGCCACCCTTTCCGTATCCGCCTCCGATGGATCCTCCGTAACCTCCTCCCAGACCACCTCCGTATCCGCCTCCCAGACCACCACCGAATCCGCCTCCCAGACCACCTCCATATCCCTTTCCACCTCCGCGACCGCCACCATATCCACCTCCAATGCCTCCTCCGATCATGCCACCCTTTCCGTATCCGCCTCCGATGGATCCACCTCCAATGATACCACCTCCGATGATGCCACCCTTTCCGTATCCGCCTCCGATGGATCCTCCATAACCTCCTCCCAGACCACCACCGAATCCACCTCCCTTACCACCTCCATATCCGCCTCCCTTACCACCTCCGTATCCGCCTCCCAGACCACCACCGAATCCACCTCCAAGACCACCTCCATATCCCTTTCCACCTCCGATAATTATACGTTTTCCACCATGACCGCCTTTACTATAGTAACTAGCGTTACAGGCCAGCGCTCCGAACAGAAGGAAAGCAACAGTTTTCAGCATGGTGTTTCTGAAACGAAACAAATAGGAGTTTAATAATTTCATATAGTTTTGAAGAAATGGCAATTGTACATTGAGACTTATCCATCATTACTTATGCATTCCCTCAATAAACCTCATTATTTATGCATTCCCTTGATCAATCTCATTATTTATGCATTCCTCAATATACCTCATTGTTTATGCATTCTGTCAATATACCTCATTATTTATGCATTCCCTCAATATACCTCATTGTTTATGCATTCTCTCAATATACCTCATTATTTATGCATTCTTCAATATACCTCATTGTTTATGCAGTCCCTCAATATACCTCATTATGTATGCATTCCCTCAATAAACCTCATTATTTATGCATTCCCTCAATAAGCCTCGTTATTTATGCATTCCTTCAATATTCCTCATTAGTAAACAGTGCCAGGTTGCTAATAATGCCCCTGATTGTCTACCTGTGGGGTCGACACAATGATGCAGACATTCAGCCTAATAATGCCCCTGATTGTCTACCTGTGGGTCTACACAATGATGCAGACATTCAGCCTAATAATACCCCTGATTGTCTACCTGTGGGTCTACACAATGATGCAGACATTCAGCCTAATAATGCCCCTGATTGTCTACCTGTGGGTCTACACAATGATGCAGACATTCAGCCTAATAATACCCCTGATTGTCTACCTGTGGGGTCTACACAATGATGCAGACATTCAGCCTAATAATGCCCCTGATTGTCTACCTGTGGGGTCTACACAATGATGCAGACATTCAGCCTAATAATACCCCTGATTGTCTACCTGTGGGTCTACACAATGATGCAGACATTCAGCCTAATAATGCCCCTGATTGTCTACCTGTGGGTCTACACAATGATGCAGACATTCAGCCTAATAATGCCCCTGATTGTCTACCTGTGGGTCTACACAATGATGCAGACATTCAGCCTAATAATGCCCCTGATTGTCTACCTGTGGGTCTACACAATGATGCAGACATTTATCATTTCTGTTCAAAATGCATATACCCATAAATCCCTATTGAACGCCCCTGGGGCATTACATATTGCAAAAAAGGGGGAGTATGAGGTTAAAAAAATTCAATTTTGATAATTATTTGATAAATACTGGGTTGATGACTGTATAAAGGTGGGTGTTTATTAGAGATTTGACAGTAGTATCTTGAAAAATGATATTATCACAGGTGTAAGCACAAATATAATAGATTGAGTTTAGTATAATGTGCCAATTTTAATGACTTTTATCAGGGCAAATATAATAGGCATTTACAGTAGTTGGGTATAATGATATGTTATTTAACCTACAGATGAAAAAGCTTTTTGAAATGCAACATTTAATACCTGATTTTCTGATGTAAGTTAAATATGTGTCTTTAATGACCAATGTCTGATAGTGAAAGAAATATGTTTCTCCAAAAAAATCCTCCAGGTATTTCATAACTTTCAAAGAACAACAAAAATAAACACCGAAAAAACACATTCATTCACAATTTAAAGCAATAGAAGACAATCAGTAAGGTTAAAAAAAAATTCAGTGTCATAATAGTTATTTATAAACAATTTAACCATTAACCAGCTACATATATATATATTGGACTGTTCTTTCTTTGAATAAACACCATTCCATTTTAATATGTAACAAATGGGTGTTTTGGAGTTACTCGCAGGCAGATCTGGGTTTACAATGGACGCAAAGGCTATTATAGTCGTGCTTAGCAGGTTACGGGTTAACAATGGACACAAAGGCTATTATAGTCGTGCTTAGCGGGTTAAGGGTTAACAATGGACACAAAGGCTATTATAGTCGTGCTTAGCAGGTTACGGGTTAACAATGGACACAAAGGCTATTATAGTCGTGCTTAGCAGGTTAAATACTTGCAGATAATATTTTTAAATAATGTAGAATAGCTCAAAACAAATCATTATGAACAGTCTATTAAATCATTTTAGAATTATTTTATTATTAGAATGTTGTGTTCTGGATTTTATTGTTTCTATCATGACATCCCTTTCTGGTATTATGACATCACATCCTGGTTTCATGACATCACATCATGCCATTAGGATGCAACTCAGTGTGTTCTAAGAACTGACTGAGCATTTAAATTGCTGTGAAAAACAGGTTGACTGTTTGTATCTCTCAATGAGTAATAAGGTTCTTGAAACCAAAAATGATTTAATATACTGTTTATGGCTAATTTTGAGTAGAAAGCAGCATTATTTTGTGAAACCTTTAGTAAAACAACAGCAAAGAAAACAGTTTAATCAGTGTTTTCTTAAAAAACAGGACATTGCGTGAATGAATCCAGTTATTAAAAATACTAAAAGATTGCCAGGTGTTGTTTAAGTTTAATACAAAAGAGGTGAAGTGAACAGAAATAATACCGAAGAAACAAAAGAGGTAAAGTGAATAGAAATAGTACAGATGAAACACAAGAGATGAATTGAAGACATACTACCGAAGGAACAAAAGAAATGGATTGAATAGAAATAATACAGAATAAACAAAAGAGATAAATTAAATAGAAGTAATACAGAAAAAACAAAAGAAATGGAGTGAATAGAAATAATACAGAATAAATAATAAGAAATAAAATAAATAAATTATTTTCTTATTTTGTGTCTGTATTATCCCTGTCCACTCCCATCTCTTTTGTTTGAGATGAATTGAAATGGATACAGTACATAAGCAAGAAAAGCGACATAAGTTATACAGAAACTGAAGTAAAAGTGACTTACCTTGATGTACTCCTCGAAGGTGTAATGGCAGAAAGCTGGGGTTTATCTTCTTATATACAGAGGACCGACCCTATTAATGCAGCTACAGGGATTTCGTAACTTGGACAGGTCGTTATCGTGAACCCGCTTCAGCCTGTCATCCCGGGTAATTTGTCAAAAACAGAACAGATATATAGCGTCTTAAGTACAATGAATGACATCAACCAATACACGGAGACAGACCTACCCCCTCGGGACGTATTAGTAGACACTACAAGACACTGTCCTCATAATGTGCATATACTAATTTGCAGACATGGTGTATTAACATGCAAGACATTGTCCATAAAAAAGAGACGTTTTGGGGTTTTGCAAATCATTATTAATAATTATACTGAACAAAAAAAGAAACGTCCGCTGATGTTGATGCTGATTGTCTAGATAGCAAAACAGGAAAAATTAATGATGTTTTAAGAATACTTAGATATACCGCCAACAATAGTTCGAACAAAGATGTTTTTGAAAAGTTCAGTACACAAGGGAGTTAGCCCCGATTTTTTTAAAATATACATTTTGGTGCCAAAAATAAATTAAATCTACGAAAATTACCGAAATTTGTCTGAGGCAATATTCTCTATTATATGTTCCGTCACAACAAAACATAACACTAATTGTGTAGATGGCAGCTTTTGATTATCAACAATCATCAAATTACCTCCCTTTAAAATCTCCATATCATCCATGAATGATTATTGCTTGGCAAATTTGGAACTGTTTAATGGGATATTTAGTACTCACTAAAGTGTGCTTACAAACATTGTTTTATTAAAACGCTGTTTAAGCTTTTATACGCCTTCAAAAACTGGCCTATGGAAATACCAGGAAAAAAGTCGGAAGTTTATTTTTTTGTTCAGTATATATGAATATATTTCAAAGAAATTGTGTTTTTTTTGCAGATTATTAAGTTAGGATTATATTGCACCAGTAATATATTTTGTCGTAGGGTAGATTCACTCCTGGAAAATCTGTACATTGCGAGAACAGATTAGTGCATAGCAGGACAGGTTAGATCAATGCAGTATGTAAACAAACTTTCAAGCCTTTTATTTTGTGTGGCTTATCATGATACTACGACAATTTCAAACACAAAAATTGGAATTATTGAAGTCATACCCGACAATCATTCTTATCTTTTCAGTTTCGTTAATTGTGTTATTAGTGTCTGGTTATCCATTTCATTGTCTTAATTTGTAGAAATATCATCAAAGTGTCAATTTTGTGAAAAACAATTACCAAAGCTGGATGGGTGATGTGAAAGTCATATCAATATACGTTTCAAAAAAAATTCAACTACTTAAACTAAAGCACTTACAAACTATCTGCGATTTTGTTACTGTACGCTATGAAGTAGAAGGGATCACCATCAATAGCTGCAGTACAAAGATACTGCATATATGATACTTATATACTGAAAGAAATAAGTTTAGCAAGTAAATATGGATATCTAGCTTAAATAAATCTATTGTAATTTTATAATGTGAAATATTTGAAAACATTGGAATGACATAGGGTGATATTCTTTTTCATCTGATATTTGTGTTCCAATGTAAGTATCAGAGTTATCTCCCATTTAGTTAAAACAGCATATTTCACATTTAAAAAATACAAATATGGTAAAGAGATTGATTAAACTTTATTAAATAACTGTTCTGGGTCTCAAGTTATAAAAAACCCAAAACCAATTGATAATAACCTTGCCATTATAAAGATATAGGGAACCAAAGTTTACCATTTGTGAAATTACCTCCCTTTACATTGAAATAAGAACAAAATTATAATTTCTGCATAGCTGGTAAATTTAAACATGTTGATTTTTTTTCCGCAGATATCGTTTGAAAACAATGCCCTGTATATAATCCATAATTATTTTACAATGCCCTGTATATAATCCATAATTATGTTACAATGCCCTGTATATAATCCATAATTATGTTACAATGCCCTGTATATAATCCATAATTATGTTACAATGCCCTGTATATAATCCATAATTATGTTACAATGCCCTGTATATAATCCATAATTATGTTAATTATATTGTTTAAGACGTTATTTACTTGCTAAACTTATTTCTTTCAGCAGATAGCGATCTGATTGTAATGTAGTACCCTGTGCTCGCTGCGTACAGATCCCCCAGGAGTGAGATTAATGAAGAAACATTGAAAACTCCGAATTTTCTTTTCTTTTATTTAACCGTTAACACGTTACATATAGATAATGGACTGTTCAGCTTCTTTCTTTGAATTAAGACCATTCCATTTATGTGACAAAGGGGTGTTTTTGGGGAAATGACTGATCAGCAGCCGGCCACTGATCTGGGTTTACAATGGATGCAAAGCCTATTATAGTCGTGCTTGGCGGGTTAAGGGTTAATAATATGTATGCAGGCTTAAAGTCAAAATGATAATGCATTAATCAATTGTGTTGCTAATTTAAAGGATGGCTAAATACCTCAAGATTGTGCTGTGTCCCTTTAACAATTAGATTCTCTTCATATAATTACCTGTATATATATGTTTTATGTAAATATTATATTCTTGTTAAAATCTCTTCTTGGCTACTCCTCTGAAACTACTGGATGCATTTTCATGAAACTTTACAGAAATGTTGCCCATGATGTCTAGTTGATCCTAGCAAAATTCATATTGATGTTAAATCCAAGATCGCCACCAAAGCTAAAATTAGATTTGTAAACAAACAAGTTTGTAGCGACTAGTTCTTGAAAACTATAAATGATATTGATATGGGACTTTTTCAAAAATGATCAGCATGACATGATGTTGATCCTTGTTGAACATTATTTTGATTTGATATTAAACGTGGACGCCAGCGGCCATCTTTGTTTACATAGAGTTATATAGTAAAAACTTGTAGCGACTACTCCTCTGAAATTACTTCATGGATTTTCATGAAACTTCACAGGAATGTTTGCTCCTGATGTCTTATTGATCTTAGAAAAATTTCAGGTCGGCCGGAAATTCAAAATGACTGCTAAGGCTAAAAATAGATTTTTAAAAAACAAGTTTGTAGCGACTTCTTGAAAACTATAAGTTGTATTGATATGGGACTTTTTCTAAAATGATCAGCATGACATGATGTTGATCCTTGTCGAACATTATTTTGATTCAACATTAAACCACGCCTCCAGTGGCCATCTTTGTTTACATAGAGTTATATAACAAAAAGTGGTAGCAACTACTCCTCTGAAACTTTGTGATGGATTTTCATGAAACTTGACAGGAATGTTGCTCTTGGTGTCTAATTGATCCTAGCAAAATGTTAGGCTGGCCGGAAATTAAAGATGGCCACCATGGCTAAAAATAGATTTAAAAAAAAAATTGTAGCGATTAATTCCTGAAAACTATAAGTGATATTGATATGGGACTTTTTCTAAAACGATCAGCATGACATGAGTTCGGTAATTGTCGAAAATCATTTTTAATTCAACGTTAAACATGGCTGACAGCGGCAATCTTTGTTTGCATAGTGTTATATAGTAAAAGTGTGTAGCAACTACTCATCTGAAACTACTTGACGGGTTTTCATGAAACTTCACAAGAACGTTGATCTAAGTATCAAAAACCTATCAGTAGAGCTTCAAGGTCATTGACCTCTTGTTTTATGAGTGAAATTTTGAAACAGAAAAACTAAACAGGAGTATGTAATGGGTGTAGAAAAGGGACACACAGCAATCTTTACTAATTTTTAGAACTCGCAGTGTTCCGTTACTTTTTCTACATAACTTACATATTTGCAGATCCTTTTTAGCATAGAGCTTTAATCGTAGAGCTTTATATCGATTAAGAGGGCTGGCGTGGCGCAGTCGGTAGCGCGGCGGATTTGTAACCGGAGGCCCCGGGTTCAATCCTCTGTGGTGCCACTGAGTTCCGTCGGTGTGTTCTTGGGCAAGACACTTTCCCTCAGCCTCGTCCGTCTGATGGGGACGTAAACCGGGCGGTCCCGTGTATCGGTCTATCCTCCGAGCACGTAAAAGAACCATAGGAATCTTTTCGATAATAAGAGTAGGGCAGGTTCCCGGATTCCTATGTATCCTTCCCCTCTCTCTGGGGCGGCTCTAAATAACCTATACTGTGTTGATGAGCCGTTAAACAACATTCAATTCAATTATATCGATTAAAGCTGGGACAAATTTGAAAACCAGTCAAATCGGATTAGTTTCACCGGAGTTATGGCTCTTGATTTGCTGAAAAATGCCTTATTCTGCCTTGTGAACACTCTAGCACCTTCATTTATTCTTTGATCTTTACCAAATTTTGCCAGATTATTAATATCATTCAAAACTCTGACAACTTCAAAAATAAGCCAGATCGGACCAGTATTTATGGCCCTTGATTTTCACAAATGGAAGTAGAATTTTACCTCCATAGGGGGCTGTCATGGCCCTGCAGATAGCACGGTAGACTTGAAATGCGGAGAACCCTGATTCAAGACTCTCCAGCACCACTGAGTTTCGTCGGTGTATTCTTGGGCAAGACGATTTCCCTTAGCCTCGTCTGTCGAATAGAGACGTAAACCGGACGGTCCCTTGTATCTGAGTCGAGCATGTTAAAGAACAAATCTTAGTAAGAGTAGGCAGGTTCCCTAATTCCTATGAATCCTTCTTCTCCCTTTGGGGCAGCTATAAATAACCTATAATGTGTTGATGATCCATTCAACAACATTCTCTTCCATGAAACATCATCAATATTGGACTATTGGACCTTCTCCAATATATTCAGGAGAGGAATGTCAGTTTTTTACTTTTGTTGTAACCTTTATAGATGATCTATTGGGATCACTCTTCGTCCGTCCATCCGTCCATCTCCTCAGAAACCGCTTCGCGGATTTTGACCAAATTTCACATGGATGATACTGAGGTCAATGCCTTTCAAAGTTGTATAAATCAGATGGCCGCCATTACCATATTATGGTCAAAACCTTAAAAAATCTTCTTCTCAAGAACCGCTGGACAGATTTCGACAATTTTTCATTTAAAATGATTGCCAACGCCTAGTCTATCAATTTTGTTCAAATGAAAACCCCTTGGTCAAAGATGGCCGTGCCCCTGTGGTCCAAAGTTTGTGTATATGGAGATTTTGCATGTTTTTCATAGTCTTACATAGGAAAACACTTAAAAAAATATTCTCTGAAACCACAAAACACAGAGCTCTAATGTATTACATGTAGCATCAGCTAATGGTCTTCTACAAAGTTTATTTCCCTGGGGTTAAATTTGCCCCTGCCCTGTGGGGTCATAATTTTACATAGGGAAAAACTTTAAAAAATATTCTTATCTGAAACTACATGAGCCAGAGGTTTAATATTTTGCATTTACTGAAAGATTAAGGTCCTCTATCAAATTTGTTTAAATGGTGACCCTGGGGTCACATTTGGTCCGCCCCCGGGGTCACATGTTTTATAAATCATGCTGTAAAAATAAGGAGAAATAAAATACCTTTAAACTAATATGTTCAGCATGGCCTATGGTTGTGCTCAACCTAAAGCCTGTCTGCTTGGTTACCGAAGATGTGCTTTCAAAACAGTGTTTTAATCACAACCGACTTAAAAAGATTCATGACTTGCATTGTTAAATGTTTTTAGAGTCCCAAGAATGCATTAATTGATTGAAACAGTTTTAGATTTGTTTAGAATATTTATTTCAAAAGAACATGTATAAGTGCGAATGTTTGATTGTTTCCAGCTGTGTGGCTTGCTGCAGCAGAGCGGGATCTGTTACAAGACTCGACAGTTAAAGTCGGGGGACTACAGCTGGTTCTGGCGGTGTAACGGACGTGAGATTATTCTGCCTTGTCTCATAGAACGCAAGAGAGCAGGTAATTATTCAACGTTTGATTTTAGCTATACTGATCAAAGATTAGTTGAGGTTAATCAAAAATTCAAAATGACCACCACGGCTGAAAATAGATTTTAACTAGAAACGTGGAAATTCCACGAAAACCAGGTTTTCCATTTGAAATGCTATTACAGCAATGTTAAGATGAAAATAAAGCAACAAAAAAAAATCAAATTACATAAAGTTGCTGAAGTTCTAGTATTAAAATGATATAAACAGTGTACAAAACAAATAAAATGGCATGTGAATCACAAACATAAATGCATAACGAGGTCAGATTTTGCAGGGGGATTTTGTCTAACACTCATGTTCTTAACTAACATGTTCTTAACTAACTTATGTTTGAGTTGTCTGAGTAATTGACAAAGTCCTTACAGACCTATGCAGTTAATGCATGTTGACACTTATACATGTATAACCAAACATTAAGTAAATCCACAAGTGTCAAAATGTCATAATTGAATAGCCTGTGTATTAAGAACCCATACGTATTATGTGATTTCTTATTGCTTAAGGCTAATATCCAGGACCATCAAAGACACCTGACCTCCTCATAACCAGCAATGTGGTCCTTGTTCAACACGTAATGGATGGGGTTATTACAAGTTTGTTTGGTGCTATTTGCATGTAGGATGACAGTTTTTGCGTCGCCTTTTCGAAGAAAATGCGATACATAGGGATCACTTTGTCATACGTTAGATCTTTACCAAACTTTAACAGATTGTTAATATCAATGAAAGCTCAGACAAGTTTGAAAACCAGCCACCTCGGACCAGTAACAGCAGAGTTGTGGCCCTTGATTTAGTTAAAAATACTATATTTTGCCTCGTTAAGACGATAGGGCCTTCATTTTTCATCCGATCTTTACCAAACTTTACCAGATTGTTACTAAAAATGAAAGCTCAGACGAGTTTGTAAACCAGCCAGATCAGACCAGTAACAGCGGAGTTATGGCCCTTGATTTAGTTAAAAATGCTTTATATTGCCTCTTTAAGATGATAGGGCCTTCATTTTTCATTCGATCTTTACCAAACTTTACCAGATTGTTAATATCAATGAAAGCTCGGACAAGTTCGAAAACTTTGATTTTCTGAAATATGCTATATTTTGACCTCATTAAGACGAAAGGGCCTTCATTTGACCGCATTTCAGTGAAACTTTGCAGGGAAGATCAGTACCAAGCCTAGTTGTAAATATAGTCACCATGTTCCGGTTGAATGATTTTGGCAGAGTTATGGCCCTTTAAATGTTTGAATAAACTAGTTCTCCTGAATTGAATTGAATGTTGTTTAACGGCTCATCAACACAGTATAGGTTATTTAGAGCCGCCCCAGAGAGAGGGGAAGGATACATAGGAATCCGGGAACCTGCCCTACTCCTAATATCGAACAGATTCCTATGGTTCTTTAACATGCTCGGAGGATAGACCGATACACGGGACCGCCCGGTTTACGTACCCATCCGACGAATGGGGCTAAGGGAAAGTGTCTTGCCCAAGAACACACCGACGGAACTCAGTGGCACCACGGAGGATTGAACCCGGAGCCTCCGGTAAAAAATCCGCCGTGCTACCGAGTGCGCCACGCCAGCCCTCTAGTTCTCCTGAATCACTGGCCGGATTTAAACGAAACTTTTTAGGGCTGATCAGTTCCAGGTCTAGTTGTGCATATCATCGCCATGTTCCGGTTGAATGATTTTTGGCAGAGTTATGGCTCTTTAAAGGTTTTAATACACAAACTTTGGACTATTCTTCTGAACGCCTCGCCGGATTTCAACAAAACTTTGCAGCACCAAGACTAGTTGTACATGTCGTCGTCGCCTTCCGGTTTACAGAATTTTGGTAAAGTTTTGGCCCGTTAAAGGTTTTTAATACACAAACATTTTCCGGGCTAGTTCTCCTGAACCCCTGGCCGGATTTCAACGAAACTTGACAAGGATGATCAGTATCAAGCCTAGTTGTGCATATCATCGTCATATTCCGGTTGAATAATTTTTGGCAGAGTTATGGCCCTTTAAATGTTTTAATACACAAACTTTGTCCCAATTAGTCTCTTCTGAACTCCTTGCCGGATTTCAGGGAATCTTGGCGGGGATGATCAGTACCAAGCCTAGTTGCCCCTGTCATTGCCATGTTCTGGTTGAATGATTTTTGGCCCTTTTAAGGGTTTAATGTACAAAATTTGTCCCAACGAATTCTCCTGATCCCCTGGCTGGATTTCAACAAATCTTGGCAGGGATGATTAGTACCAAGCCTAGTTGCACATTTCATTGCCAAATTTTACCAAAAGGGTTTAATACACTAACTTTGTAGACTAGTTCTCCTAAACCTCTGGCTTGATTTCAACAAACCTTGGCAGGGATGATTAGTACCAAGCCTAGTTGCGTATATCATCACCATGTTCAGGTTGAATGATTTTTGAAAGAGTTATGGCCCCTTATACATAAACTTTATCTTTAGCCAGTAGAGTATCCACAGGCCCTTTTGGGTCTCTTGTTTTCTTCACGAAAACTTAATGTTGGCTATAACTTTCTCATTTTTTGATATTTCTTCATCAAACTTTCAGTATATACTTACCATGAAAACATCGACATGGCCATACTAAAATATAAAAGTCAAGGTCACACTGAAGATCATTATATGGGTTAAATACTCATTTTTTTCTTCACAAAAACTTAGTCAGGCCAGTTTGTCAAGGTCATTTATCTGGGTCCGCGGAACACCCATCTAGTTTTATATAATGTGGATTTTACAACTTTACCTTCTTCTCGTGGTCATCGACACGCACACAATGTGGAGAGGGGACGCAGTACTGACCACTGTCACCAGTTGTTGATTTCTGGGAAACCATTACAGTGGAAGCTGGTACTGTGTTATAGATCGGTGGGTCCCATCCAGTTGCCCTCCATCCAACTGGATGGGTACAGAGGATCAAGTCGCATCCGTGGTCGAGGTGTACATTGCGTTGTAAACCTTCTCGCCTCTCATCGCTACGGGTTCGAATCCCACTGGGAGCTCAACTTGTAAACTTGTGAGAAAGTGTCGATTCTCATGGATGGCGGGAGGTATAGAGTACTGGATCTACCTAGGAATAAGTGGGTGGTCTGCCTCCACCACAAAAAATCGATCATCATACATAGCCTAAAAGATGCTGAAAAATGACGTTAAGCACCAAACAAACAAATACAGAGGATCAAGAATGTGTACTTAGGATCAGCCATAGGACGATGGTGACAGTAGATGAGTCGAGGTATGGTATAGGATCAGCCATAGGACGATGGTGACAGTAGATGAGTCGAGGTAGGGTATAGGATCAGCCATAGGATGATGGTGACAGTAGATGAGTCGAGGTATGGTATAGGATCAGCCATAGGACGATGGTGACAGTAGATGAGTCGAGGTAGGGTATAGGATCAGCCATAGGACGATGGTGACAGTAGATGAGTTGAGGTATGGTATAGGATCAGCCATAGGACGATGGTGACAGTAGATGAGTCGAGGTATGGTATAGGATCAGCCATAGGACGATGGTGACAGTAGATGAGTCGAGGTATGGTATAGGATCAGCCATAGGACGATGGTGACAGTAGATGAGTCGAGGTATGGTATAGGATCAGCCATAGGACGATGGTGACAGTAGATGAGTCGAGGTATGGTATAGGATCAGCCATAGGACGATGGTGACAGTAGATGAGTCGAGGTATGGTATTGCATGGCAGTATGGTACAACCTCATCACTTGAAACATATTCAGGACTGGGAACCAGTAGAGGTGTGCAAGGAGCGGATGGTATGCCTGGGTTGATAACCTCATCACTTGAAACATATTCTGGACTGGGAACCAGTGGAGCTGTGCATGGAGGGGATGGTATGCCTGGGTTGATAACCTCATCACTTGAAACATATTCAGGACTGGGAACCAGTGGAGCTGTGCAAGGATGGGACGGTATGCCTGGGTTGATAACTTCATCACTTGAAACATATTCGGGACTGGGAACCAGTGGAGCTGTGATTGGAGGGGAAGGTATGCCTGGGTTGATAACCTCATCACTTGAAACATATTCGGGACTGGGAACCAGTGGAGCTGTGCATGGAGGGGAAGGTATGCCTGGGTTGATAACCTCATCACTTGAAACATATTCGGGACTGGGAACCAGTGGAGCTGTACATGGAGGGAATGGGTCAACAGCCTGCCTGTCAATGCAAAATTGACGCATGATCTCCACACGACAATGCAGATACAGTGACACGCCCCTTCACTAGGAGGACCCCTATTGATTTTGGCATCAAAAGGTCAAAGTCACCATGACCTAATTCATGAAAACATTGTTTTTGGGATCAGTAGGTCAAAGACTAGGTTGACTACTTTGACCTGATTATGAAAAGAATGTTGCACGCGATCAATTCATTGACTAATGGACCTACAATCTTGGAACTTCGTAGAAATATTTCCCAGGGTCGGACAATGGCCTGTATTGAATTTTGGGTCAGAAGGGATTTAGTTCACTAGAACAAAAATGGTGTTGCAGATAATTGTTTATTAGGGTTCCAAAACTTCTCAAATTGTCTTTGATAGCAGTGTTCAATAGGGATGTTTTTGTTTAAAAAAATTCTCTCCATTTCGTAAAATTACCTTGCAATATATCATTGGATCTTAAATGATTCCCCATTTCATATTTTTGAAACGAGTTATGAATTGTTTTGATTTTAATGAGCCTTTTGGCGAGTTAAAATCAAAAATAATTCATAACGAGTTTCATAAATATTATATGGAATGGGGACGAGTTTAAGATCCATTTTATCACATAACATTACTGTCAAATATGTAAAATATAATTCAGATGAACAAAAACCGCGACGACGTCAGACAAACTTTAGCGCCAAAACGTCATAAAAACATGTCCTTTGACGTCAAACATTATCAGACGTCATAATATCATGTCATACACAAGCCTAGGTATCAAAGAGTTCATGTTTTATATCTTTACAAAAGGGCATTTTACGCCGACATAAATTTATAATAAATATACTAGTTTCAGTTGTGTAGTATTTCATGTATGTCATGCACAACCAATCAAAATCGTTCCAAGTTGTATTACCTGATAAATGCGTACGGTGTTGGAGTGGAATAACACCATTCTACATTTACATTTTCGATATACCACTAGTTATATAAGTATGCAAACAAGCCTAGTATGCGCTGTCAAAAAAAAAGAAGACAACTATGATCCAATTCCCATGGTTTATTTTGGTTTCGCGTGTTAAAGCGACAGGCAAATTGAAATAAAAGTTGATATGTGAGTTATGTGATAAATAGAATCTAAAATGTTCACCATATTGAGACGACGTGCAGAGCGCAACTTCCAGTCGCGTCCTTTTGAGGTCAAGGTCACACTTAGAGTCGAAGGTCATATGCACTATATTTCGTGTCTGCTCCATATCTCTTGAACCGCTTGAGGGATTTTGAAATAACTTGGCACAAATGTTCACCATATCGAGACGACATGCAGAGCGCAACTTCCAGCCACATCCGTTCAAGGTCAAGGTCACACTTAGAGGTCGAAGGTCATATGCACCGTGTTTTGTATCCGCTCCATATCTCTCGATCCGCTTGAGGGATTTTGAAATAACTTGGCACAAATGTTCACCATATCGAGACAACGTGCAGAGCACGACTTTCAGCCAGGTTGTTTCAAATGCATTACACTGAGAGTGTGGGGGGAGACATATATTTTTGTTACAAAAACAACCCCGTCCAGTTAATGTTCATTTTGTCATTTTTGCGATGTTCTTTAAAGGTCTTCATCATGATCTCTTTATTGTTTCAGATGCTACTTGAGTGGTGGCGGAAAATAATTATCGTGGCTCCAACGAAAAATAGAGTGTTTACAATAGAATTTGCAGTAACTGTACGTGAGAAGGTTCTAGGCCCGTTCTGCATCTTTTTATCAAGGTCGAAATGGAGAGTGGGCCTGGAATATAAGAATCCATCATGAGTATCCATGTGAGATAGGGATATATCACCCGAGGGTCAGAACTGTAACCAGGGACGAGGCTCTGCGGAGCTCCTGGTTGCAATTCTGATCCCGAGGATGAGATTTACCTATCTCATATGGATAAACTCATGATGGATTATTTTTCTCCCATTTTGCACTTAACACAGGCATACTTCAATAACTGTATTTGATTTTACGCTAGAATAAGGCGACGTCACCAACGTGAGGTCATGACGTTTCATGTAAGAGTCATATGTCATGTGAGACAGAGTTTTCTTGCATACCGGACAAGGATATCCGTCATTTTACCGGGGCTAGATATTTCCATTTCACCCTATGGTCGAGATAAAATTCACGCGCAACAATAATGACGTCAATAACGTGAATGGATGCATGACGTCATTGTGTTAAAAAACATTAAAACGTTAGTTATTGGCGACGTCAATGCAAAAAATGTCGGTGATATGCAAGAAAAAGAATCCATCATGAGTTTATCCATGCGAGATAGGTAAATCTCACCCTCTGGATCAGAATTACAACAAGGAACTCGGCAGAGCCTCGTCCCTGGTTACAATTCTGACCCTCGGGTGAGATTTCCCTATCTCACATGGATACTCGTGATGGATTCTTATAATCTCACATGAGGAAAACACCTATCTCACATGACTAGAAATGGGAGAATGTTCATTCCTGTTGTTGCCATATAGCCTGTTTTATGTTGGTGCGCCGTAAAATTCAACTCAATTCAACTCTTCTTTCTACCATAATGTTAAACATAATTGGTGCAATGTAATCAACAGTTAGTAAAATGCAAAAAACATTTGCTCTTCAGATAGTTATTAATAATGATTAATAAAGAAAAATAACTGGACATGGCAAGTTGTTATAAAAAATCAAAATTTGTTGAATGTCCTTTTAAATGCTCTATCTGGGCAGGGTTTAAAAAAAGTGTCGGTTTAACCGACCTAACCAATAAGTGCCTTCAGCAGTTATGAATTGATAAAGATTGGAAAATTAAAGTTCTTGGCGAAAAACGAAAAATACCAAAGATTTTTATGTCCGTCCGTCAGTCCCTTCGTTCGTTCGTCCGTACAATCGTGTCCGTTTAATAACTCTGACAATAATGGACGGATTTTCAAATAACTTTGCTCAATTGCTCGCCACAACAAGACGACGTGTCGCGCACAAAATCCAGGTCTGTGGCTCCAAGGTCAAGGTCACACTTAGAGGTCAAAGGTCAAAATGAAGTGCTTTCATATCTGGTCAATAACTCTGACATTCATGGACAGATTTTTAAATAACTTGGCACAAGTGCTCACCACAACAAGACAATGTGTCGCGCACAATATCCAGGTCCGTGGCTCCAATGTCAAGGTCACATTTAGAGGTCAAAGGTCAAATCATGTCCGGTCAATAACTGCATTCCTGGACGGATTTTCAAATAACTTGGCTCAAGTGCTCACCACAACAAGACGACGTGTAGCGCACAAAATCCAGGTCTGTGGCTTCAAGGTCAAGGTCACACTTGAAGGTCAAAAGTCAAATTGTGTCCGTTCAATAACTCTGGCATTCCTAGACGGATTTTCAAATAACTTGGCACAAGTGCTCACCACAACAAGACGATGTGACGCTCACAAAATCCAGGTCTGTGGCCCCAAGTCAAGGTCACACTTAGGTCAAAGGTCAAATTGTGTCCGGTCAATAACTTGCATGCCTGGATGGATTTTCAAATAACTTGGCACAAATGCTCACCACAAGCATACGATGTGTCGCGCACTAAATCCAGGTCTGTGGCTCCAAGGTGAAGGTCATACTTAGAGGTCAAAGGTCACTTCCGGGGCATTTGTCACTTACAGTGACATTTCTTGTTAATTATGGCAGACTCCCGATTTCCTGAAAGAGGTTAACGTTTGCCTTTAGCTCAGTTTCTAAGATGCCATATTTACCCATTACAGACTTCAGACTTCAAACATACCACTATACCTACCTGCTGGGCCTAATATTGGAAGTATGACCAATACAGCAGTGATCACCTTTGGTGAAACGACGTCGTTCCACAATGTATACTAATGATAATTTCACCAGTCAAATGTATTGTGCACTAAACAAGTCAGTTAAGCAGAAATTTATGCGATAACTGACCTACTCATTTGACAATAAATAAATGAGGTTTCCTAAATCATGTCCTATTTAGAATACAGTATGCGTATATAAAATAGTGGTTGACTGACCAACGTAAGACCAACGTAAGACCTGTTTTTTGTATTTTTAGGATTATCGACCCTCCTACCTTAAAATTTGGCAAAAATGAAAAACTATAATGTTGTGTTTTCAAAAAAGTACTGCCTCCGACCTAAGAAGTTCAAACTTTATAACAGCCAAAAGGAACTAAATTAATAAAAAAAATACTCGTCTAACCTGATTTTTAATTAACATAATGCCAGTTAGATATCTCCGCCCTATTGTTGATGTCGGAGTATATTGACAATAGGTCGTATTATAATACAGTTGCGTGCGCTAATGTTTGTCAGAGGTATTGTATTGGTTTGATTGGTTAACAGCTAGCGTCATGATAATTGTATAATGTAACACCTACATTTTGGACAATGTGCTTGTCTGTTAATAGAAGATGTATATATGACTGTGTTTAGCTTAGTTTCTAAGAAACTATTTTACCATGAAGTCTTCAAACTTAATATACATAGTTAGACTTTGGTGACCTATATTCAAACTTAATATGCAAAATTAAATTTTGGTGACCACTATCTTCGAACTTAAGTTGATATGCAGTTATAGTTTGGTGACCTCTGTCTTCAAACTTAATATGCAAAGTCCACTATCTTCAAACTTAATATGCAAAGTCTGCTACCTTTAAACTTAATATGCAAAGTTACATTTTGGTGACCGCTATCTTCAAACTTAAGTTAATATGCAGTTATATTATGTTGACCTCTATCTTCAACTTAATATGCAAAGTTATATTATGGTGACCACTATCTTCAAACTTAATATGCAAAGTCCGCTATCTCAAACTTAATATGCAAAGTCCACTATCTTCAAACTTAATATGCAATGTTACAGTTTGGTGACATTTTGTTGACCTCTATCTTCAAACTTTATATTCAAATTCCGCTATCCTCAAACTTAATATGCAAAGTTACAATTTTGGTGACCGCTATCTTCAATCTTAAGTTAATATGCAGTTATAGTTTGGTGACCTCTATCTTCAACTTAATATGCAAAATCCACTATATTTAAACTTAATATGCAAAGTTATATTATGGTGACCACTATCTTCAAACTTTATATGCAAAGTCCGCTATCTTCAAACAATATGCAAAGTTTATTTATATATATATTTATATATTAAATAAGATTACATTCTACATTCCTATTAATTAAATTTCACAGATACCTAACGTAACCTAGTTTTGAATTTACAACCCCTTCCAGTCAGGTCAACATGCCGATCACTGCCATCTAGTTATGTCTACTGGCCAAAGGTCACATGAACTGAGGTGATGGCGTGATGGCCGTCATCATCTTCTATCCGTTAATCTTTTGTTGTTAACCCTCTAGCTTCTCCATTTTGCAATTTATCTTCAACAAATTGTGTTATGTATGACCCCACTCAGAAAGTTACAGAAGATAACTCCATTTGAAAGTAGGAATAGTTTAAGCCTGGATCCTTCTTGGGAAACATCTTGACATAACCTCATATCGTTAATGCCACTATTCACTTTATCTTTTGTATAGATGACATGGCTGGTACACTGAAGGAGGGGAGGTTCTGGTCGCAGGTGAACAAGATGGTGGCATGGAAGCAAGCATTCACGACCCGAGGTGTGGAGTGCAGCTTACAGTATGTACTGGAGAGGAAGCCAGAGGAATATGTTGTACAGTGTCCCGACGCATGTCAGGGTGTCGGCATGTGTGGAAACCCGTCACTGACGCAAGTAAAGGTATGTCATATATTGTCCCAACGCATGTCAGGATGTGTGCAGGTATGGCAACCCGACACTGACGCAAGTAAAGGTATGTCATATATTGTCCCAACGCATGTCAGGATGTGTGCAGGTATGGCAACCCGACACTGACGCAAGTAAAGGTATGTCATACATTGTTCCGACGCATGTCAGGATGTGGGCAGGTGTGATAACCCAACACTGACGTCAGTAAAGGTATGTCATACATTGTCCCGACTCATGTCAGGGTGTGGGCAGGTGTGGCAACCCAACAATGACACAAGTAACAGGATGTGGGCAGGTGTGGCAACCCAACATTGACACAAGTAAAGGTATGTCATACATTGTTCCGACGCATGTCAGGATTTGGGCAGGTGTGGCAACCCGACACTGACGCAAGTGAAGGTATGTCATACATTGTTCCGACTCATGTCAGGGTGTGGGCAGGTGTGGAAACCTGACACTGATGCAAGTGAAGGTATGTCATACATTGACCTGACGCATGGCAGGGTGTGGCAACCCGACACGGACGCAAGTAAAGGTATGTCATACAGTGTCCTGATGCATGCCAGGACACGGACGCAAGTAAAGATATGTAATACATTGTCCCGACGCTGACACAAGTAAAGGTATGTCATACCTAATGTGTGAAGTTCTGACTCAAAGCCTGAGACTTGAATTTACTGTCTTATGTCACATAATCACTAATAGTGTTAACTAAGTCGAAACACAATAACACTGTGACATTGAATTATGACATCATTAAAGTGTTGAGGACATGAAAATAGATTATTGACAGCAAAGAAACAAGCGAAACATTTTGATGAAAATATTTCACAAACTGATTTAAAATGTAAACAGATATTTAAGTGCTGTGTTTGATAATAAGAAACTCGATGGTAGGCATGTCTTGTTCTTTCACTCGCACGGATGCGATTGTTCATGGAAAAAACACATGCCCAAAATATTGTGAGGGATTTCCTTCTAATCAAACACAGCAGTAAATAATGTCTAACATAATTATACAGTAGAAGTATCCCTCTGTTACCTGATAAACAGTAGGATTATCCCAATTCTACCCAATATACAGTAGGATTATCCTGGTATACAGTAGGATTATCCCAGTTATACCTGATATACAGTGGGATTATCCCCGTTTTGCCTAGTATACAGTAGGATTATCCCAATTATACCTGATATACAGGGATTATCCCCAATTCTACCTGATATACAGTAGGATTATCCCAATTCTACCTGATAATACAGTAGGATTATCCCCAATTCTACCTGATATACAGTAGGATAATCCCAATTATGCCTGATATACTGTAGGATTATCCCAAGTCTACCTGATATACAGTAGGATTATCCCAAGTCTACCAGGTAATACAGTAGGATTATCCCCAATTATACCTGATATACAGTAGGATTATCCCAATTCTACCCGATATACAGTAGGATTATCCTGGTATACAGTAGGATTATCCCAGTTATACCTGATATACAGTGGGATTATCCCCGTTTTGCCTAGTATACAGTAGGATTATCCCAATTATACCTGATATACAGGGATTATCCCCAATTCTACCTGATATAAGTAGGATTATCCCAATACTACCTGATAATACAGTAGGATTATCCCCAATTCTACCTGATATACAGTAGGATAATCCCAATTATGCCTGATATACTGTAGGATTATCCCAAGTCTACCTGATATACAGTAGGATTATCCCAAGTCTACCAGGTAATACAGTAGGATTATCCCCAATTATACCTGATATACAGTAGGATTATCCCAATTCTACCTGATATACAATAGGATTATCTAAATTCTACCTGATATGCAGTAGGATTATCCCCAATTCTGGCTGATATACAGTAGGATCCCCATTCAGCCTGGTATACAGTAGGATTATCCCAATTCTACCTTATATACAGTATGATTATCCCAATTCTACCTGTAATACAGTAGGATTATCCCAATTCTGCCTGATATAATAATACAATTGGATTATCCCAGTTCTACTTGATATACAGTAGGATTATCCCAATTCTACTTGATATACAGTAGGATTATCCCAATTCTGCCTGGTATAATAATACAATTGGATTATCCCAGTTCTACCTGATATACAAACTGTATACACTAGACCTTTCAAACTTTGCTTATAGTTGTATCTTGGTTGGTACATCGCAACATGACAAAGCAAATGTGGAAGTGACCTTGACCCTCCAAGCAAAGGACAGATAACTAAATAATTTTTAGGTTCAACTTTTGCGTTTTGGTCACTTTTTCACAAACTGTATGCACTAGACCTTTATAACTTTGCTTATAGTTGTATCTTGAGTGATACATCGCAACGTGACAAAGCAGATGTGGAGGTGACCTTGACTCTCCAAGCAAAGGGCAGATAACCTTATAATTTTTCCTTCAACTTTGGCGTTTAGGTCACTTTTTCACAAACTGTATGCACTAAGACCTTACAAACTTTGCTTATAGTTGTATCTTGAGTGGTACATTGCAACGTGACAAAGCAAATGTGGATGTGACCTTCACCAACCAAGCAAAGGGCAGAGAACTTTAATTGTTACATTTACATCACTTTCTCATGAACTGTAATTATGCACTAGATGTTTCAAATGCAATTTATAGCTTAATCTTTGAAAGAAAAAATATTCCATTTTGATATAGTTGTGTCTTGGGTAGTGCATCTTTTTGGACAGATGGATTTCATCTCTGTTTGGAGCTGATGATTTTTAGCTCTACTGACCAAGGGCCTTCATTTTTCATCCGATCTTTACCAAACTTTAACAGATTGTTAATATCAATGAAAGCTTGGACAAGTTTGAAAACCAGCCAGATCAGACCTGTAACAGCCGAGTTATGGCCCTTGATTTAGTTAAAAATGCTATATTTTGCCTGCCTCAGGGCTTTCATTTTTCATCTTATCAAACTTTTTTCTTTTGCTTCAGTTTTTTTGAAATATATATATATATATATGTTTTTTTAGTTTTTTTAGTTTGTTTTTTTTTAACTTGTTTTTTTTTTGATTATTTTTTTATTTGATTTTTTTTCTACTATTTTGATTTTTTGATTTGATTGATTGATTTAGTTTTTTTTTAATTTATTGATTTTTTTTTGATTTTTAAAAAAAACATTTTTTTTCATATTTCATTCATTTTTTTAATTGCCTTTTTTTTCAATTGCTTTTATTTCATTCATTTTTTTAATTGATTTTTTTTTTGTAATTTTTTTTTTTTTGTATTAACGCAGTGTAAGCAGGAAGCATTGCTATGATTTCTAGTTGTGCCTATTGCGCTTTTTTCCGGTTCGTTGATTTTTTACCCCATCTCATCTCAGCAAACTCCATTGTTTTAGTTACTAAAATGTTTACAAACTTTCATTTAAGCATCATTGACCTTTTTATTTTTAAGTCCAGCCCCCGTTAGGTGAGACATGTGAATCCGCGGATTTCTTGTATTTCATGGGCATTAAATTTCAAGGTTCTTTCCAAAAAGACCATTTCGATGGGACGTAAATTCGCACATTTCCGATTTTTGAAGGGAAAAAAAAGCATTATCCGTAAATTTGTCCCTGATAGACCAGTGAAAAAAATGTCCGGTGATTACGTCACACATTTCCTGTCGCATGTCAAATTGCCCAATTAACCATGGGTCATTAAACAATAAAACATCCAATGGACGGAGATTCATGTCAACACCATTGTTCAGCCTTGCTAGTTATTTCCTGTTTATACTGGTAATCGGTCATGCGTACGACTCACGTTTGATTGGTTATTGATTTGTTACCCAGTTTTTATGTCCTCTGTGATAACCGTTATTGTCTCGGCCATTACCGCTTGAGTCATTGAAAAAATACAAAATTCGATAGCTATTTTTCTCTTGTTTTCAAAATATTAATCCAGTTCTACCTGATATATAGTAGGATTATCCCCAATTCTAACTGATATAGAGTAGGATTATCCCAGTTCTACCTGATATACAGTAGGATTATCCCCATTTCTACCTGATATACAGTATGATTAATCCAGTCCTACCTGATATACAGTAGGATTATTCCAATAATACCTGATATGCAATAGGATTATCCCCAGTTCTACCTGATATACAATAGGATTATCCCCAGTTATACCTGATATACAGTAGGATTATCACAGTTCTACCTGTTGTACAGTAGGATTATCCCCAGTTCTACCTGATATACAGTAGAATTATCCCCAAATCTGCCTGATACTAGTATACAATAAGATTATCCCCAATTCTACTTGATATACTATAGGCTTATCCCAGTTATACCTGTTATACAGTAGGATTATCCCAATTCTACCTGAAATACAGTAGGATTATCCTCATCATGAGTACAATATGCACCTACAGAATGCAGTACAGGACCTGAAGAAACACCCAGACCTTCTGGTGAAGGAGACAGACAGTCTGGAGATTACCGTCATGTTGCTGGCCTCATTCACAGCAGAGCTGGAGGGAAGGTAACCTTGTACCTCATATAAACTCTACATTGTGCCCTGTACTCAGTTGATAAAATAGTCTAAAAAATATGTGTGTATGAAGCTTTGTGCTTACGAAGCACAAAACATATATAGCAGTTTATTTCTTCACACTACATATTCTGACGTGCTAGCCTCTGGATATCATCACTGCATTTGACAGTCCAACAAATGATTGTCAGTGTTTGATTGGGCTGTATGAGAGCTTTTGCTCTTTGACTACATCAATGAAGACATTGCACTCCGACTGTTTTGGGAGAATAACTGGGTTGATGAACTGGTAACCGTGCCTATTTTATTTTAACATATATATTTTAGTGTCAGAACGTTTGTTTCATGGTAGCAGCCATTTAACAGTTATTAACTGCAGAGTTCAGTAATAAGTGAGTAGGCTAAATATTATTATTTCAGCATGCGTTTCTGTGAATCTTACAACACAAGTGTTATCCCCAATAAGAATAGATCCTTTCCTGGAATTTCTAATCATTTACTCAGTGCCATCTGTCTTGACAGGCATTTGCCAGGCAGTCCTATGTGTTAGAAGCTTTGGGAGGAGATTTCTTCCATATTCTCTCCTATATATCAGCCTATCACCCACATATATATATCAGCCTATCACCCACATATATATATGAGCCTATCACCCACATATATATATGAGCCTATCACCCACATATATATATGAGCCTATCACCCACATATATATATCAGCCTATCACCCACATATATATATGAGCCTATCACCCACATATATATATCAGCCTATCACCCACATATATATATCAGCCTATCACCCACATATATATATCAGCCTATCACCCACATATATATATGAGCCTATCACCTACATATATATATCAGCCTATCACCCACATATATATATCAGCATATCACCCACATATATATATCAGCCTATCACCCACATATATATATCAGCCTATCACCCACATATATATATCAGCCTATCACCCACATATATATATCAGCCTATCACCCACATATATATATCAGCCTATCACCCACATATATATATCAGCCTACCCACATATATATATCAGCCTATCACCCACATATATATATCAGCCTACCCACATATATATATCAGCCTATCACCCACATATATATATGAGCCTACCCATATATATATATCAGCCTATCACCCACATATATATATCAGCCTACCCACATATAGATCATTATTTTGTGTTTCAGACTGGAGAGAGGGGATTTCGATAATCTTCTTCAGCAAGAGATTATGAAAAGCAGAGAAACTAAGAAGAGAAAAAGAAAAAACAAGCATCAGGACAACCAAGACCTAAAGCACCCACTTGACATTGATGATGACAATCTTCTGGCTGCTGTGATTGAAAAATCCAAGTTTGAAACAGGAATAAAGAAAGAGCACTCCACTGAATTAGGACTTCAGACTCAGTTAAAACAAGATTTAGATTCAGAAATTGCAAAACACAAACCTATAGGTGATATGAGTTTTGAAGAAGAATTGCAGCTTGCATTAGAACTATCTAAAAAGGACACCGCATTCAACATGCATGATAGGTCAAATAGTCATTTTCATGGTGGCTCAAACAAAATGGTTGATAATTTTGATATCAGTAAATGTTCATCTAAGGCCAGAACTGTGGGTGTTGATGAGGCTATAGATATTGATATAGAACAAGCAATTATAAACCCTAGTCATGACACAGGAGAGATTCCGGACAGGTTGAGCCACCCACTCATGCAGTACCATTTCTCTACAAGCAGATCTGTAAATTATCCCACGTCCAGAACACCAACCAAGGTTGTTGACAGCATAAATGTGTATCGACCAACAATTAACAGAAAAAGAAGTTTCACCTCAACATTATCATCAGAAAATGTTGAAACACCAAAATCACCAGAAGTTACTGGAAGATTGAGTGCATTCAAGTCCTATAGCAACCCAACACCTAATGACAATAGTGATGTTAAAACAGGTAAATGGGATTGTGTAACAGAGAGTTCAGGTGTTTCAAGAATTTCAACAAATACTACTTCTTCCAAAGCAGTAGTGACTGAACGATCTTATATGGAGGATATGAATTATCCCTGGTTAAGAGAAGGTGATGTGAGAAACACGGTGAGACAAGAAGTAAAGGATAAACACAAACCATTGTTTGAAGATCCGCATCAACATGATTTCTTGATATCTGCAACAAGTTTGAAGTTGCCTGATGATACAAGCATAATTAACAAGAATCCAAAAACAATCAAACTGAATTTCACTCCGTCTGAACTATTTACAGAGACAAATATTGTCAATACTCCACAGACGCAAACCAAAAAGGGAAAGATATACAGAATGAGACTGGATAAAAAGCACAGTAGCTCTATTAGAGAAATAAATGACAGAAAGTGTAGGTCAGAATCTGAGAAATGTAATATCCCCAGAAGTAAAGATTGTATGTTCTCGGATAAATGTGAGATAGGATTGAAATCAGATGCTTGTACCAGTGTAGCTGATGCTGGTACCAGTGTAGCTGATGGTGGTACCAGCGTAACTGATGTTGGAACCGGTGTAGCGGATAGACATGCAGTAGAAGATCTGGAGGATGAAATAGAAAGTTACAAGTCGGACGAGGATCTATTTGACACCGTGATTGCAACTGACCGCAACTCTAAACTTAATGAAACTGTTGTGCTTTCTGATAAATTGGAGTCTTTTAAAGAATGTGCCAATGTTCGTTTAACGCCAAAAGATACATTTCCGATAAGAAGCCCATCTTCTGAAAGGAGTTCCCCAGAAAGTTTACCCGACTTACCAAGTGAGAATTTTGATTTAAATCTCGATGGGCAAGATAAAAGAAGAGACTTAGATGACGACTACAATCCACCAGGACCAAGTAGGGTGAGGAATGATCACAATGTAAGACGTAGTTTGGAATCATTTGATACCTTTGATACAAATTGTCACGATACAGCCATTTTAAAAGAAGAAAATGACAGATCTGTCAATACCATAGATAGTACAAAAATGTCCGGCAACGGAGAAAAAAGATACGATTCCGGGTATGATTCAGAAACAAGGCAGGATAGAAAGAACGAAGAAAAGATACAAACCATCTTATCCATTCTACCTCAGATTTCTCGACTCGGAGCCTCAGCTGTTTTACAGAAACATAGTGGTAACGTGGAGGCATGTATATGTGCTCTGTTGGAAGATGGACCACCATCTGGCGTCATTGTTGACTTGACCGACTCACAGAATACTTGACCACAAACAATATAGTTAACCGCATGTGCCAAAATGAATTTTTTAGAGGTTGACAATTCTCAAGTCAGGATTTAGGAATCATTAGGTGTTAAACATGTACTTGACTGATTCACAGAATACTTGACCACAAACAAATATAGATAGTTAACCGGATGTGCCAAATTATTTTTAAGAGGGTGACAACTCTCATGTCTAGTTATGCAGAAATGGAAATTTGGATGTTTAACGTTTTAATACTCTTAAGACTTAACTAGAACCCTGGTTTTATATCAACGAGTTGTTAAGGTCTATCCCAGGAATGTCAACATGAGGGGTAGGTGTGGGTGAGAGAGGAAAGGCACTTACCCACTCACAGTTGTTTGCTTTCGCTATTTACCTTATATAGACTTAAATAAGCTTAGTTTATAAATATTGCATCTATTTCCCCAATAACTTTACATGTATGAACAATTTGCACTGTTTAAATCTTCAGACTATATGTAATATTTGTTTGTTAAGTGGAATGTAGCCACATAGCCAACATTAGTATTTAGAGATCTGAAACATTTGGGAAAAGGTGAAAGAATTATCAAAATCGGATGATAAACAAAGAAGATATGAAAATTTAAAAGTTGTTCTAAAATAATATGGGAACCGCCATTTTGAGAACTATGATGGCATAATTTATTAAATAAATATCATTTAAAGTAAAGAAAATCACTGTAAATGAATGAAAAATCCTTTACTGGTCATATAATGCATTATTTCCCTTAGGTATACATATTTTTCATTGATTTGCTGTTATTTTTTCCCTATAAATCAGTAAATTGTCATATTCATAAATATTCCATATATGGTCATTTAGAACTGTGATGTCATAGCTCTCAAAATGGCAGCTTCCATATCCGTTTCTACAGAACATACAAATGGTCATAACTTCTTTGTTTATCATTCGATTTTGATAATTCTTTCACCATTTTCCAAGTTTTTCAGAATTCTCAATGATAAAGATTGTTTGGCTGTGTGCCGACATTCCCTTTAAATGTGCAAAAGTTTGAATATTTTTAGTAAACTGTTTTTATCTTTTAAATGCTAATACAAATTATTTCATAAATGATTGTGCCTGATGTTTATGCAAATCAGCTATTTGGAATGTTCTGAATGGATAAAGCTTTATTTTTGTCCTTAAATTAAAAAAATAGTTTCAGTTTTGTTTCCATTTTGTGGTTTGTAAGTTATAAATTTTCCACACCCGCCATGTTCATATGTGTGCATATTTGTTTGTTCTAAATTCTATCATCCCAAGACAAAGTAGTATCTTCAACTGTCGGGAATCAGTACTCAAAAGTCAGGGCTTTTTTACCTTATATAACAGAGGCCTGTAAAGGGCCTCTTCCTAATGGCACAATTGACAGTTTTTTCCCAACTGTGGCAGAAATGTTTCACAGTAAGAAAGCAGCAGTCTCGTAGAAATTGAGAAAAAGCATGAATTCTGCAAATTATGTGTGTTTGCCTGCTAAGTCAATTTTGCGAGAAGTTAGTAATTATAATTAATAATGGATTAAAATATAAATAAAGCATAGTATTGTCATGTTTACTTAATTTATGAGTTCTGAGGTGAGAAGGTTCTAGGCCCATTCTCCATATGTTATCTCGATGTACATGGAGGATGAGCCTGGCATGTTCATTCCTGTTAGGCGCCATATAACCTTTCATGTGTGGGTGTGCCTTAAAACTCAGTTCAAAAATTCAATTCAATTAATTTATGAAATCTTTCATTTTTCCCAAAATGAGAAATAAGCGCATTCTGTTTTTCCCTAAATCTTAAATGGACAGGCAGGCCTAATATTCATCAATCTTTTGAGCACAAGAATCAGACTCAGACTCAAAATCTCATTTTTTTGCAAACCCTATCAACACAAAAGTATGGGCAAAAATTGTGATTTTCAGACATTTTCTGTTAAATTACCTTTAAAATTACTCGTTTCTGTAAGTAAATATAGTAATTTACTTGTAAAATTGTTTTTATTTGGAATTAAAAAAACTGAGATTTTGAGTTGAGTCCAATAGTTTGATGAATATTAGGCCAGGGCCTCTACCCAATTTTGTGGAAAAAATCCCTGAAAGTATGTTAAGTTGTTTTCCAAAATGATTCTTCTGGCAGTCTTGAAGTATTTATCTATCTTTGAAATTAACATCTTGAATTATAATAAATGTCAGTTCTTTAAAGGAAGCGCAGCAATCTTGATATTTTTTAAAAAAACTTGTGGCGTTCTGTTAGTTTTTCTAATAGTTGAGAAAATGCATCACCTATGGCAAAAATAACGGAGCAAAACGAAATGACATTATTTTTGTTCCAAACTATAGCTAGCAGCTTCAAAGTAAAACTGGGATTTAAAGGGACACATGGCAATCTTGAACTTTTTATTAAGATTTAAAATCAGCACCTCGATTCAGTAATCCAGTATCATTTTGACCTCAAACCTGTTTGCATATAATTAAATATTACATATTTGTCTGTGATTTGTATAGGAAATACTGGGAATAGAAAAGCTATATCTACTCATTTGCTCTACTGGGAAATATCTCCCAGTACGGAACATTGCTCGGCCTTTTCCGTCAGTGGCGAGAATGCCAAATGATGTTCCGATTGTTTTACGGACGTCTTCGTCAGATTCCGCCACTAGGAAATAACGATTACGGAAATTAACGAAGAGTTCCGGTTCCACTTGTTTTGTTTGTACGACGTAACGTCGTCTTGGATGACGTAACGTCGTCTTGGCGTTCTTGTGCAAACTGGTGTAAAAAGGTGTGAATCATTAGAAATATTAATCAAATATCATTTTAAATTATGTAATATATAGTTTAATAACCAGTGTTTTTGAGATACTGAAAATATCTACCTCGGGAGATATTTCCCGTATCTCAAAAACACTGGTTATTAAACTCTATATATTAGCTTCATTATGAACCATAGGTTTAACATTGGGGCAATATAATCAACATTTAGTAATATGCAAAACAATTTGCTTTGAACTATTCTAATAAAGTAATAATTATTATTAGTAAAACAGCAAGTTATGTAGAAAACTACTAACCAAAAATATGTTCGAAAATTATTAAAGGGAATGTAGCGACACAGCCAAACAAGCTCTATTATTGAGAGTTCTGAAAAAATTGGGAAAAGGTGAAAGAATTATCAAAATCGGATGATAAATAAAAAAGATATGACCATATAAAGATTGTTCTAATAAGAATATGGGAGCCGCCATTTTTAGAACTATGACGTCATAGTTCTATATTACCATATATGGAATATTGATAAATATCATTTAAAACGAAGAAAATCACTGCAAATGAATGTACTTTTTTACTGGTCATATAAAGCATTATTACCATTAAGTATTACATATTTTTCATACAGTTGCTGTCGTTTTTTCCCTATAAATCAGTAAATTTTCATATTTATAAATATTCCATATATGGTCATTTAGAACCGTGATGTCATAGCTCTCAAAATGGCCACTTCCATATCCGTTTCAACAGAAACTTCAAATGATCATATCATCTTTATTTATCATCCGATTTTGATAATTCTTTCACCCTTATTCAAGTTTTTTAGAACTCTCAATAATAAAGATGGTTTGGCTGTGTCGCTACATTCCCTTTAAATACAATTTAAAAATATTCAGATTATGTTGCAAAAGGCCGACACAGCAGATATTTAAAACATTCAGATTGCCATGTATCCACTTAAAAATTATCCTCAGAAGTAACTTCCTTTTATGGCTGCATACTTCTGACAGAAGGCCTTGCTTTTTATCTCCAGCTATTCTACTCGCCTGGGTGTCGGCAATATCATTAACGTTAGCGTTAGTTAACCTTTTTTGCTTAGCTCATATCTCACAGACCGCCTGCCATCATAAAACTTCACACATGTATTCAGAATAAATAGATAACATGCCACGCGCAAGTTACATAACTCTGCAACCTATTTTGACAAAGTTATGCCCCTTTGCGTCCTTAGTCATTTCTTAGTTAACTTTTTTCGGTAAGTTCACATCTCAGGAACTGCTTGACAGATGTATTCACTACCATAAGAGGAACTCGTACAAACAAGTGCCATAACTTGGTCATGAATTTTACAGAATTATACCCCTTTTTCGACAGCAGCCCAGTGAATAGACAAGGCCTCGAAAGTTTGAGCGTGCTGTCATTGGACAGCTCTTGTTATTATCAGTTTTATGTGCTTACCTAATTGTTTGTATTACTGTAGTTAGTATTATAAGAATCTTTCATGGGTATCCGGTAAAGATCAGGAATTACAACACGAGGTAGAACTGTTTTTATCGGAACCGAGGCTCTACTGATTAAACCAATTATACCGAGGGTTGGAATTCTCCATCTGAACCGGATACACATTATCGATTCTTTTTCTTGCATATCGTTGACATTTTGTGCGTTAACGTTGCCAATTACTAACGTTTTGCATGTTTATTTACACAATGACGTCAGGCAACTGTCATTGTTGATATCAGCGAGTGACTTTTATCTGCCGTAGTGGAAGATCAGGCAGTCCATCACCCATGTAAAACGCGGATAAGCATATCCGGTATGCAAGAATATAAGAATCTTTCATGGGTATCCAGTAAAGATCGGAATTCCAACTTGAGGTATAATTGTTTTTATCTGAACCGAGGCCGATATTCCGATTAAACCAATTATACCGAGGGCTGGAATTCTCCATCTGAGCCGGATACCCATGATTGATTCTTTTTCTTGCATATCATTGACATTTTGTGTGTTGACGTCGCCAGTAAGTAACGTTTTGCATCTTTTTTCACACAGTGATGTCACATCTGTTCACGTTATTGATATCATTATTGATGCGCATGACTTTTATCTTTACCCATAAAGATAACACTTTTCATCCCCCATGTAAAATGCGGATACCCTTATCCAGTATGCAAGAAAATTCCTTCCATACCTGCAAGCTTTTGACTTGTCAACTGAAGGCCTTGATTTGAAATATCAGTTTTATTGAGCTTATCTAATTGTTTGTATTACTGTAGTTAGTATATTTTGTTATACTTAAGAAACAGAACATCGTTTACGGTGAATTATATAAACAATAATTTTATGGGCCTGAAGGGTGATATATTACACGATAATTCACCGTAAACGATGTTCTATTTCTATTCTAATACGCCTAAAATGCGAAAATAATGCACACAACTGAAATCTTTTGCATTGCCTTGCTTACTCTCCTAACGTTGCAAAAATTACAGTCATATATCTTTGAATATAACGAGATGTTTTAAACTAGGCTATATAGTGCGGGTGTATTATTGTATGTTACATCAATAAAACCTTATCTAATTTTTGTCTTAAACAAATCATTTTGTGTTTGATAATTTACTTTTATGGAATACTTTAGTATGACAATTAGGGATAGTTCTGCTGGTCTTGGTGAACTACATTGTAAAACTGCAACGTTAAATGTGACATTTATAAATCATTTATAAGTCCATGATCATCATAATTATCTAGTCATTGTAATAAACATAAAACAGGGTACGTAATTAGTTATTATTTCAATAGTCCAGGTGGCTCATGTAGAAATGATTGATGTATGTGGCTATGTCTCCATAGGTCAGTCCAACACTTACTTTTGTACTGACCAGGTGTATTAAAACTAGGACACCAGTGATCCTTGTAGGCATGAGGCAGAACACCTTAGTGTTAATGTCATTAGCCTATTCTGTTCAAAATCTGAATGAAAAAAAGTCGGATCCAGCACTATTATTTGGAGCACTTGTTTCAGCCAGTTGTTTTTCGGCATCTTCATTTACAATTTTGAAAAAAATAATCATAAAAAAAAAAAGATATATATAGATATATAATTAGCAATGAAACATGGATTTTTGTAAATAAATATACTGTAGTTTTGAAAATTGGTTGAGAAATAAATGTTTTGCAGCCAAAATGCTTTTTGATGCAGCTTTTTACCTGTAAAACCTTGATGCCAACCCCAGAACATTTAAAAAATCTCAAACAACTTCAATTTGTCTTTATATTTTTTGTAATACAACATTCACGGTGCCTTAAGGTTTGTCCAACATATTAAAACCATTTTTGGATAGAAATTATTAAACAATTTTTTATAAAAAATTAACTTTGGATGTAACGTTTTTATTTCTCAATCAATAAAAAAAAATTGTTGACTGAAAGAAGTGCACCATACTGTAAGACTAAAAACAAGCTACTCATACAATGTCCGCATTAATAACAGTCACAAACATCCAAACATGCCAACTAGCTACATAACTAGTATCTTCTTGACCAGTTTTACAGCCAAATCAATCATCTACACCTACCTGGTGTGTGTCGGTAACTGAGATTCAACCCTTGGGCATCAGATATGTGGGATATTCAACCCTTGGATGTCAGGTATGTGGGATATCCACCCCTTGGGTATCATATATGTGGGTTATCCAACATTTGGACATCAGATATGTGGGTTATCCAACCATTGGACATCAGATATGTGAGTTATCCAACATTTGGACATCATATATGTGGGTTATCCAACATTTGGACATCATATATGTGGGTTATCCAACCATTGGGCATCCTATATGTGGGATATCCAACATTTGGACATCAGATATGTGGGATATCCAACCCTTGGGCATCCTATATGTGGGATATCCAACATTTGGACATCAGAGATGTGGGTTATCCAACCATTGGGCATCAGATATGTGGGTTATCCAACATTTGGACATCAGATATGTGGGATATCCAACCCTTGGGCATCATATATGTGGGTTATCCAACATTTGGACATCAGATATGTGGGATATCCAACCCTTGGGCATCAGATATGTGGGATATCAAACCCTTGGGCATCCTATATGTGGGATATCCAACATTTGGACATCATATATGTGGGTTATCCAACCATTGGGCATCCTATATGTGGGATATCCAACATTTGGACATCATATATGTGGGTTATCCAACATTTGGACATCAGATATGTGGGTTATCCAACATTTGGACATCAGATATGTGGGATATTTAACCCCTAGGCATCAGATATGTGGGTTATCCAACATTTGGACATCAGATATGTGGGATATCCAACCCTTGGGCATCATATATGTGGGTTATCCAACCATTGGACATCAGAGATGTGGGTTATCCAACATTTGGACATCAGATATGTGGGTTATCCAACCATTGGGCATCAGATATGTGGGTTATCCAACATTTGGACATCAGATATGTGGGATATCCACCCTTGGGCATCCTATATGTGGGATATCCAACATTTGGACATCAGAGATGTGGGTTATCCAACCCTTGGGCATCCTATATGTGGGTTATCCAACATTTGGACATCAGAGATGTGGGTTATCCAACCATTGGGCATCAGATATGTTGGATATCCAACATTTGGACATCAGAGATGTGGGTTATCCAACCATTGGGCATCAGATATGTGGGATATCCAACATTTGGACATCAGAGATGTGGGTTATCCAACCCTTGGGCATCATATATGTGGGTTATCCAACATTTGGACATCAGATATGTGGGATATCCAACCCTTGGGCATCAGATATGTGGGATATCCAATCCTTGGACATCAAATATGTGGGATATCAAATCCTTGGACATCAGAGATGTGGGATATCAACCCTTGAGTATCATATATATGTGGATTATCCCACCTTTGGACATCAGATATGTGGGCTATTCCCTGGATATCAGATATGTGGGATATCCAACCCTTGGACATCAGCTTTGTGGGATATCAAACCCTTGGACGTCAGAGATGTGGGATATCCACCCCTTGGGTAGCATATATGTAGGTTATCCAACATTGGGCATCACATCAGATATGTGGGATATCCAACCCTTGGGCATCAGATTTGTGGGATATCCAATCCTTGGACATCAGAGATGTGGGATATCCACCCCTTGGGTATCATATATGTGGGTTATCCAACCTTTGGACATCAAATATGTTGTCTATCCAACCCCTGAACATCAGATATGTGGGAGATCCACCCCTTGGATATCATATATGTGGGTTATCCAACATTTGGGACATCAGATATACGGGATATCCAACCCTTGGGCATCAGATATGTGGGATATCAAACCCTTGGACATCAGAGATGTGGGATATCAACCCTTTGGGTATCATATATGTGGGCTATCCAACACCTGGACATCAGATATGTGGGATATCCAACCCTTGGACATCAGATATGTGGGATATCAAACCCTTGGACATCAGATATGAGGAATATCCACCCCTTGGTTATCATATATGTGGGTTATCCAACACCTGGACATCAGATATGTGGGATATCCAACCCTTGGACATCAGAGATGTGGGGATATCCACCCCTTGGGTATCATATATGTGGGTTATCCAACACTGGGCATCATATATGTGAGATATCCAACCCTTTACATCAGATATGTGGGATATCAATCCCTTGGACATCAGAGATGTGGGATATCCACCCCTTGGGTATCATATAAGTGGGTTATCCAACATTGGGCATCAGATATGTGGGATATCCAACCCTTGGACATCAGATATGTCGGATATCCAACCCTTGGGCATCAAATAATTATGTGGGATATCAAACCCTTGGACATCAGATATGTGGGATATCCAACCCTTGAACATCAGAGATGTGGGATTTCAACTCTTGGGCATCAGATATGTGGGATATCAAACCCTTGGTCATCAGATATGTGGGATATCCAACCATTGGGCATCAGAGATGTGGGATATCCAACCCTTGGACATCAAATAATTATGTGGGATATCCAACCCTTGGACATCAGATAAGTTGGATATCAAATATGTGAACATCAGATATGTGGGATATCTAACCATTGGGCATCAGATATGTTGGATATCAAACATGTGAACATCAGATATGTGTGATATCCAACCATTGGGCATCAGAAATGTGGGATATCAAACCCTTGGTGATCAGATATGTGGGATAGCCAACCATTGGGCATCAGATATGTGGGATATCCAACCATTGGGCATCAGATATGTGGGATATCCAACCCTTGGACATCAAATAATTATGTGAGATATCCAACCCTTGGACATCAGATAAGTTGGATATCAAATATGTGAACATCAGATATGTGGGATATCTAACCATTGGGTATCAGATATGTGGGATATCAAAACCTTGGACATCAAATAATTATGTGGGATATCCAATCCATGGACATCAGATACGTGGGATATCTAACCATTGGACATATCATCAGGCACCCGGCACAGAGCTAGGATAGTAAAAGATGGACTTGAGTGGTTAAAATATTAACTGAGTTCTGGACCCCCCAAAAATGGTTATATATATGGATATATATTATCAGTATATAATATATATACATATATATAACCATTTTTGGGGAGCCCAGAACTCAATATGTTAACCACTCAAGTCCATCTTTTACTATCCTAGCTCTGTGCCGGGTGCCTGTGTCAGATATGTAGGATATCAAACCCTTGGTCATCAGATATGTGGGATATCCAACCATGTGGACTATCCAACCCATGGACATCAGATATGTGTGATATCCAACCATTGGCCATCATATTGTGAATTTTAATGTCGGCGATTGTTTTCTATTTATTTAGCGGTACTTCCCCTAAATGTATTTGGAATTGGTTGTTCCCTATGCAAATACACTTTTATTTAATTGGTTAGAGGGAAAAAGAGAAAATATTTAGAGCCACTCTAAACCTACAATATCTGTTTCGACAGATTTTGAATATGTATAGGAATTCTTCCCCAATTATTTAAGAGCTACTCACACCATTTGGTTAGATACAAGACAGTAAAAACAAATAATTGAGAACTGCTCCCATGTCCAAATAATTCTAACAAGCGGGCCTCTGGGCGCTCTACTGGCTAAAGATAACATTTGTGTTAAGGGGCCATAACTATGTCGAAAATCATTCAGCCGGAATATGGCGATGAAATGCGCAACTAGGCTTGGTACTGAATTAATCAAAATCATTCTGGATAGCAAAGTCCAAACTGGCCATGCTACTTGGTTCCCATGTGGTTGTTGTAAATGCTTAGCTATAAATTTTATATTTAGCACATACCGATCATTTAATTACATACAAATCACTATGGTCAAAACCAATAAGATTCAATAGAGCAACACAACATATTCATCGTAAGGATACGCAACTCTAGAATTACATACTTTCTAAAATTGCAAGAGTAGTCTCCCATTGACAGTATTCATTCTTATTAAAGAATCAAGAACATTAACTCTGTAAGGCAAATGTTGATTATCTAGATATTGGTAAAATTACAATGCCATAATCATATAATTGGACCATAATAAATAAATTGGTAGCTTTTCATTCCGGTCTGTCACACGTTTTTTTCCCACCATAGATGTTTGTATTGTCTCTAAAAAAAAATTTGTAGGTCATACAGTTTAATATAAGAAACCTTTAACAGATCTATATTGCCAGTTGAGTACAAGTGTGCATTTAACTAATGTAGCATCTGTTTATTGTAAATGTTTTTATATCAAAAGAAAAGAATGTGAAAAACATGCACACCCATTTTTAGTCCCCCACTGGTCCCGGTGGGGGTGACTATAGGTTTGCACCCTGTCCGTCCGTCCGTCTTTCCGAAATGCTTGTCCGGACCCTATTTTCAATACTATAACTCTTACAGATACCAAACTTGGTATGTGAATACATCTTGGGATAGCGGTGTGTGGCGTACCAAAATAAGGTCATTGTGACCTTGACCTGTGACCTCTGTCATAGAAAATGCTTGTCTGGACCGTATTTTCAATACTATAACACTTAGAGACGCCAAACTTGGTATGTGAATACATCTTGGGATAGCGGTGTGTCGCGTACCAAAATAAGGTCATTGTGACCTTGACCTTGATCTTTGACCATCATAGAAAATGTCTGGAAAATGTTTGTCTGGGCCGGTGGAGGACTATGGATTGCCCTGCAATTCTTGATGTTCTTGTTATTGAAGAAGCTAACCCTCCAAATAACGGCAACAATTGCACTACAAAGTTGTTTATCAAAACTCCATCCAGCCTGGGCCCCGTATTCATGAAGCAACTTAAGTGGAAAATATAACTTTAGTCAAAATTTAAGATGTTTACATATTTTTTAATCTCCCTATTAACTTCTCAGGAACGCTACAAACCGTTTATTTTTAGATAAATATTCAGCTGTGGATTTTATTTATCCGTAACCTTATTAGCAATATTAAGAAAACGTCTTAAATCGATAGATAAAGGTGTTTAAATAATTTATAAAATTTCACTTAAGCTAAGAAGCTTTATGAATACGGACCCTGGGTGTTCTGGTCATATAACAAACAATGTATACTTGCCGATTATAAGAATAGATAGTTTCATAGGTTTTTAAAATATCCGCGATTGCATATGCGTAAAATGAATTATGAGTTGGTAACTCAATTCGACGCTCCAGTTTTGCTGGTTAAAGCCGTTTGTTTTGTGTCTATAGCATTTGGATTCTCAAAATATGTAAGTTTTATATATACATTGTTGTCAGTAGGTTTAGAAACGGTGTACACAAGTATTAAAATGTGGCTGTAGTTGGCAGGATAGCGGTAAATTATCATCACGCTTTGGGGCTATTAATTAGTTTAAAAATAAATAAAAATCTATGCAATAACCAATTTAAAACATAAACTGGTTCCATGATATAAATGGAACATTAACAGTTTCCTACAAAATTAAATTACAACAAGTCTGATTCAGCCATAGAGGAATCTCCAAGTTATAACAAGCTGCCACGCGGATCACCTCGACCAATCTACCAATAACACTCGGGTTACGATGCAATTGCAGTTGTTTTACCACCAAGTCAAAAATAGCTAACTCTGATGCGTACCCAGTTAGGAAATACCTTGACATTTCACCTCGACATTTGACCTACTAACCATTAAATCAAAGGGGTCATTGTTGCAAAATGGATACTATTTGTATAGTTTCAAATATGTAGCTATAATAATAAATTACAGCACAGAAGTCTTCTTTTTTTTCATGATTGGGTTACTGTGACCTTAATTTGACCTATTAATCCCAATAAAAGTCATTGTTTTAACACGGGTACTGTTTCTGTAATGTTTCAAGATTTAAGACAGTGGAAAATGTTTCAGGATTTGGTCAAATTCAATGTGACCTTGACGACCTACCCAAAAGCAAAAGGCTTCCTTTTCTCACAATGAACCTATGAAGTTAATCCGAGACTTCTGACCTTACCAAATATAACAAATATTTTGGACCAAGGAGGTAAATAAATATAGATAATTGCTTTATACGCTTCAAATTTTAATTCAATGCACACCTTCTTAGATATCTTGATGAAGGGCTTCTCCCGCGCGGGAGAAGAGACCCCCTTGTTTTTACTATAGGAATTCCTCTGACCTCGCACAGCTAAATGAACGAGAAGTCTCGGATTACTATGAAGTTAATGAGTGTGGGTGTTTTACTTCCGGAATTATCATGTGAAATGCATATGCCCATATGAAGTCACGGTGATTTAAACCTTAGATAAACTAATAGTGTTCATTCACTCACCAAAAGCAGGGTACCTATGAAATTTCAGGCGTGTGGGTGTTTTGATTTTGAAGTCATTGTGCGAGATATCTATTTTCATATAAGATGATCTTGACCTTTGACCTACTGATCCCAAAAGCAATGGGATTTTTTCCTCTCACCAACGGCAATGTGCCTATGAAGTTTCACAAGTTATGGTTATGGTTTCGAAGTTATCGCACAGAAAGGATATTTCCACATAAGGTCATGGCCACCTTGACCTTTGACCTACTGACCCCAAAAACAATAAGGTTACACCTTGATCAAGGGCAATTACCTTTGAAGTTTCATGAGTGTGGGTGTGGGATCATTGAAACCATGATGTTTGACCTACTGACCCCAAAAATAACAATCAAGTTCCTCATTTCACAAAGGGCATATACCTATGAAGTTTCATGAGTGTGGGTGTTATGGTTTTGAAGTTATCATGCAAAATCCATATTTCCTTATATGGTCATAGCAACCTTCGTTTTTTACCCTAAAACAATACGGTAAATCCTTAAGGGCAATTTACCTATGTGTAACAGTATAAACTTCGAATGTGTGGTCAATATAAGGTCATGGTGACCTTGACCTTTATATTACTGTCCCAAAGATAGTAGGGTTCCTCCTCTCACTAAGCGCAGTGTACCAAACAATGAAGTTTTACAAGTGTTGGTGTTATGGTTTCGAAGTTATCGCACAGAACGCATATTTCCAAGATATTTCCTTGTAAGATCATGGCCACCTTGGCCTTTGACCTTCTGACCCCAAAAACAATAGGGTTACTCAGTTCAACTAGGGCAATTTACTGCTGAAGTTTCATGCATGTGGGTGTTACGGTTTCAAAGTCATTGTGCAGAATGTGTATCATGGAGACCTTGACCCAAGTAAAAAAATGTTCCTTCTCTTACCAAAGGGCAATGCATCTATAAAGTTTCATGAGTGCAGGTGTTTTTTCTTGCAAAGAATGTGTATTTCCGTATACAGTTATGGCCATCTTGACCTTTGACCTACTAACCCCAAGAACAACAGGATCATTCCTTTCATGAAGGGAAATTTACCTATGAACTTCCATGAGTGTGGGTGTTACGGTTTCAATGTTATTGTGCACAATTTGTATTTCTATATACGGTGATGGTGACCTTGACCTTTGTCCTACTGATCCCATATACAATAGGGTTTCTTTGCTCACCAAGTGCAATGTACCAATGAAGTTTCACATGTGGATGCTGTGGTTTTGATGTAATTGCACAGAATAAGTTCTATATTAGGTCGTGGCCACCTTGACATTTGACCTACCGATCCAAAAAACAAAACAAAATGGTTCATTCTCTCACCCATGGTCTTGTGATGTTATGGTTTTGAAGTTATCACACAGAATGTTTATATACACTCAGTACATTTAAAAACGCAACATTTTTTTATTTTAGTTTATTGTTAGTCCGCCAGTTCTTTGTTCATTTTATGTAAGTACACAAGTCTCTTTATCCCAAAGGTTAACATATGGCGATAAACAGTTGCATAACATTTGCTCTACTTCTTTCAGTTAAACATATTTTGCACCAGGATTTTAACATCTAGAAATTAAAAAAAAAATCAAGTGTTGCGTTTTCAAATGTACTGAGTGTATATAAACAATGTCAAAAACAGTACGTAGGTGAAACAAAACTACCTCTAAACCAAAGGATTAACCTACATAGATCTGACGTAAACACACGCAAACTCGCCAGGTCGCCAATCGCAGAATATCTCTGCTCTACAGGACATGTTTTCTCGGATATATCTCTATGCTGCATAGACCACAACCCTAATTGGTCAGATCGCACTCGAAAATCACGCGAATCTTATTGGATCCATCGACTCAAAACTGTTCAACCGTTTGGAATAAACAAAGGGGATGACATCCGCATCTCCAGTAACAAGATGAAATTATAAAATTCCATGCCGGCTTATTTGTTGATAACTGTGAAATACTGCGATTGATATCAAAATGATTCACCTCATTTTTAATAATTTAATAAAAACGTATATTCTAGTTTATTCCATAATATCAACGTGCTCGAGGTTTAAATTTGTTTTAAGAACGTATATACGTTTGAGTTTTTACTAAATAAATTTACCTGACATTTCTATTAAGGATTTCAATTTAAGTCGTTTTAACAATTTCTTTATGCAACATTTGTCTTTAAATCAATTTATAGATAGTTGTTTAAATAATTACAGTTCATAAATGGAAAAATAGTCAAACATGTCGAAACACTGTAACGTAAGCGTACGTTATTTTAACGTCAACGTTAATTTAAAATATCAGCGTTTTTTAATTTAAAATGTCAACGTTTCACACATGCGACGTATACGACGTCATTTCCGTTTTTTGAAAGTAAACAACTTTGACGTTCACGACATTTACTGACGGTCTCAATATTTGTTGCTTTCTTGGTGTTTATAGCGTTATATAATTACGCTATTATTATTTATTTATTGTAAATCTAAATGGGCCCCTTTTGCTGCATTCTCTTCCAATATCAGAACATATTAATCATATCTTTATGATCATTTGTACATTTTTTTCTAGATTTGTTTTCATTGCAATCGTTGTTTAGATGATTTACTTGAAAATGTTTTATGTCTTTGTACTCCTGAAAAAGGCGTAAAGCCGAAATCGCTCGAGTCTATATTTTAGCTAGTATACACGCTAAGATTTTTTATTTTATTTTCTTGATAGCACTGTAAATGATAATTTTCCACATTGTATTTTTACAAATTACTCTATCATTTAGTATCCTTTCTGGATCCAGTGTTTGTGAAAGGTGTTCTGTTCAATGTATGATTTTCTCTATATATATATATATATATTTACTGAATTCACAGTATCCCCAAGATCCGGCACCTTTCATTGTCACTGTCTCAATATAGCTGTGTGGTTGAATGCTTAAATGTGGCCCACTCAAATGAGCTATAATTGTATCTATGTATGCGTCTATATGTTAATTGTGCCTCCAGATGAGTGTGTTATGTTGTAGAGATACAGTTCATCCATGTGTGTTGCAGCTGCCTTTTTTAAGGAGTGAATTCATACGCTTGATTTCTGTGTATCTCGTCATAGCTAGGCCCCTGCCGTAGTTCGTCTGAAGGTTGTCAGTCCTTGGTAGTTCACAAATATTTCTCCCTATATATAATTCTGCCTTGTGAACGTGAATCTCTTACGAGATCCCAATTTCGAAAGTTGCCGTAGCGAGTTCAAATTCTCTCCCTTTATTATTTTTACTGAATTCACAGTATCCCCAAGATCCGGCACCTTTCATTGTCACTGTCTCAATATAGCTGTGTGTGGTTGAATGCTTAAATGTGGCCCACTCATATGAGCTATAATTGTATGTATGTATGCGTCTATATGTTATTTGTGCCACCAGACGAGTGTGTTATGATGTAGAGATACAGTTCATCAACGTGTGTTGCAGCTACCCTTTTTAAGGAGTGAATGCATACGCTTGATTTCTGTGTATCTCGTCATAGCTAGGCGCCCTGCCGTAGTTCGTCCGAAGGTTGTCTGTCCTTGGCAGTTCACAAATATTATATAAATATATACATGATATATATATATATATAATATAAAGTCATAATGACCTTGACCTATGAGGACTTCCTATTTACTACCTATATTTGTACTTACACTTCCAGAGTTATCATGTGGAATGTGTATGTCCATATGAGGTCATGGTGACCTTGACCTTTGATTTACTGACCCCAAAACTAACAGGGTTCATTCATTCCAAGGGCAATGTACCTATAGTTTCATGAGTGTGGGTGTTACGGTTTTGAAGAAATCGTCCGGAATGCATATTTCCATGTAGTCATGGTGACCTTGACCTCTGACCTATTGCACCCAAAACAATATGGTAACTCCTTTCACCAAGGTCAATTTACTTATGTTTCAAGAGTATGGATGTTACAGTTTCAAAGTTATTGTTGGAATGTGTAGTCATGGTGACCTTGACCTCTGACCTATTGCACCCAAAACAATATGGTAACTCTCTTTCACCAAGGTCAATTTACTTATGACGTTTCAAGAGTATGGATGTTACAGTTTCAAAGTTATTGTGTGGAATGTGTATCATGGCGACCTTGATCTTTGGCCTATTGACCCAAATCCAATAGGGTACCTCCTCTCATCAAGGGCAATGCACATATAAAGATTGATGAGTGCGGTGTTATGATTCTGACACACAGGCATCACAATCGTAACACACAGCAGTTTGTGCAGTCTACAATCGGGGACGACATAAAAGAAATAAAAAGTTTGGTAAATAAAAAAGGAAGCAACTGTGATTGAATATTCAGAAAATCTTTTTTATTAAGAACAATAGGATCACCTACACTTCTAGCAATTTTCTGTATTTTACCCAAAATAATGGGCGTGGACCATATAGCCTTATATATATATAAAGATAATATATGCTAGATTTGTTTTATATAAAAATAGCTCTATAGCATATGTACATATAACAAATTGAATGTAAATATTAACCATGAATGGTATGACGTACTGTCAAAAACAACACTACATAATAATATGTTAAACAATAAATCTGAAAACCAAGTTTTAACAAATATGATAAACGGTGACGATAACAGAATTAATGGTCACAAAAATGGAAACAAGTTACTTCACGATGCACCTATGTTCGTCAGTGAACAAGCAAAAGATAAGCACAAATTCTAGTATGTTCACATACTGGCAGTAGTTACAGATTTATGGGTAAAATACTTTGTTCAGAATACTGAAAATATATTTGGTGAAACGTGCGACTAATTACAAGTTCTTTTGCAAAATGTGTGTCTAGTGAATTACATACATAATAAATGGAAGAAATATTAAATAGATTAGATTCTCTTTCGAGTTCCAATCCACGAAGAATCCTCGATCCAGTTGTGACTTAGCTACGGGTCTGTAAACTATTTAAACATAACACACAAACATACATAAATCAAGACAATGTGGTGACCACACAAATCTGGCAATGCTGAAAAAAACACCAAATGAAATATTGAGACAGAAACAGTAGCTGTGCTTCACTGAGATGGATGGTCAAGACTAATAAATGTATTGGTGTTTGGGGGGTGGGGGTAGGGGAGGGGGTCAAATGATGATAAATGTGCTTGCCCTACAGCAGTCATTTACAATATTTATCAACATTTTTAATTCTATGGAAGAAAATACAATAACAAACATAATAGCTAAAACAGGGTGTTGCCGAGGAAGAAATCTAATCCCTTCTCTTGTAGCTATCAACGTTAGGTCAATACATCAACTATAGATCTGGATAATAGCAACAACTCTCATCATTCATATATATATATAATCATGTGTACGTGTACCCATATGCGACACACGTATGCCGATAGTAAACACAATCTCCCCAAGTTCTAAAGATACTGTGTAATGATAATATATCAACATAATAACGTGCGTGTAACAAATTCACGTTGTCCATATATTAAATGAAAGTTAGCAATGTTAATTGAGATCATTAGAAAGTTACAACATATAGCCGTGTGTCAATAACACGTGTAACCACGCGACTCCACCCGTCCAGATACCACACATCTGTACGTCACAAGTAAGCCAAGTCACAGATATATACTATTCGTGAACGGATACGTAAGTGTTCTGTAACATACATGTGTGGTTATTTATCGATCTACCCCGATTCTGTGTTACTCAGCTCAGTTAATCCATTATAGAGAGTGACAGCCCATCCAAGTCCAATTTATAAATTCAGTAAATTGTCTTTTATAATGAGATAAACACAGCGTGTACCTAAACACCACGTGTACCCCCGCTGTTACTTTGACTTGAATCACAAATTACTCTAAACTATCCATAATCACTTTATACTACATGTTCCGCTACACCACTATTGGCGGGATATCCACTGTATACAGCAGGTGTAATGCATTCCATTCCACGTGCCATACTATAGCTTCACCAAGTCCTCACCAGAATCCTTCTCCTCTACCACATATTTGCTATATGTTCGGGTACGGTATTCAGTAATATTTTTAGGATTGACTTTTCCAAATATTCACAAACTATTCTCTTAGAAGCACATTCAGTAGTTTTTGTATGACTGACTTTTCCAAATATTCACAAACTATTCTCTAACCAGCACAAGAAATGATTTAATAACCTCCCTTTCTCTATTCCTTGTGCCATGTTGTTCAAGAGATCAGTCACCAACATTTCCAAGTCATTGCTAGAGTTTTCTCCCTTCAATAGGTTTTGTCCATATTTTCTCGTTTTTCTTGAAGTCTTTCTAGAGTTATCTCTCTTTGATTGTTTCAGTGTTCTCTCACGTTAAGAACTTCTTGAGTAATAAATAATCACTAGGTACTGTCTAAACATCTTCTATTACTATTTCATGAAGAAATCCATTTCTTAGGAAATAAATTCCATTCACAGAGGAGTCAAATCCAGTATTTCAAGTTTTTATGTAAATGCATCCATTCGTTTAATGCATTTAAACAGTTTAGTCCGTTTGTGTGTATGTATGTTCTTGTTTCGGGAATTATATTACATTTTTTTCAGTTACCATAGAAACAAAAGCATGGTCTCCATGGTAACTAGTCATCATGGTCCTCCAAATGCGCATCTTTCAATACGGCGATCGCGTCCTTCACTGCGTGGTACACAATGTTCTTCACCTGCAGTTTATCCTCGTGGTTCGAGTGTCCGTCAGAGAGATGCCGGAACTCTTCAGTCAGGTTGAAGCAGTGATGAATATTTTCCGGCGAGACAAAATCCTCGGCCACCTTGATACAGTTGTTAAGATTGCGAACCTGATGAGGTGCTCCCGCAGGGATGAAGATCGCGTCGCCGAGACACTGTATAATCGTGTATCCCAGGACGCCGTATTCCTTGGCGAGACGATCGCGGAGATCTTCATCGAGGTACCAGCTCTGGTCGTGGATGGGATCATGATCTAGTTCCACCTTTTCCCCTCGCTCTTTGCCGACCTGTAAATAGAAACAATCACTAGTATAACACACTGAATGTTTGTGTAAGAATGTGAACAGTATGCATATAACAGTACGTATTGCTTATTAGAATATCTTTTAGTGTTTTACATAAGTTTCAACACATGTAAGGTTATATATGACGGTCGATGTTTTGTGGTGGAAGCAGACCACCCACTTTTCCTGGGTAAACCAGTACTGTACACCTCCCGCCATCCGTAAGAATCGACACTTCCTCACAAGTCGAGCTCCCAGTGGGATTCAAACCTGCAGCGGTGAGAGGCGAAAGTTTACAACGCAACGTCAACCACGGAGACGGTTTATTTTAGAAATTTAAGACACTTCTGAAATCAGAGAATTTCATTTCACTCCATTACTGGTTTTTAACAAAATATGTTCATACACACTCTAGGAATGTCCTGCATTCTGATTGGCAGAGTCATTAAAATATGCAACATAGGTATCAACTGTTGTTAATATAACAACGTTCAGATAAAATTACATTTCATTGAACAAACTGACGTCAAATAAATCAAGATGGCGACATACATGGAGCGTTGAGAACTTTATATTTGTTAAAGTGAATTAGAATAGGGTTCCTTTTGAATATTGACACTGAATATCGACCACTTAATGGTCTAAAATGCTATCACATCACCATTAAACAACATTTGAGATCATTAAATGGTCATATACCATCTCAAAATTTCAAGTACAGACTTAATTATTTTTGAAGTATACAGCATCCCAAGTATAAAGGATTCAGTCACCATTCTTCAGTTCAAGGCAACTACAATACGTACCATATTGAGGAAGTCTCTGATCTTGTCTGCATCCACCGCATCAAAGATATGCCAGAGTGCGCCTGGTGTCTCGTGCACCTCCTTGATGCGACGTTTGGTGATGCTGTCACAGCGAGCCATCTCCATGGCCTTGATGGCCTCGGCGTCCTTCTGCATGTGTCCCTTCTGCTCATCGTCGAGGTAGCCCACATACACCATCACATTGGTGGCGTCAGACACGTCCAGATGCAGGTTTGTGGTGCCTTCCTTAGGGAACTGGGCAGAACCTGGAAACAAATGTTACAATATTACTACTACTATTCAACATCTGAACAAAGAGGAATAAGGTATATCTTGATTGAGCCTATGTAGGTCAGTTGGCTGAACGATGTTTTACATTTCTTTCAGCACATCTTAGGCAATATAATTATGATGGTTGGTTTTGTGGTGGAGGCAGACCACCCATTTTTTCTTGGGTAGAATCAGCACTGAATACTTTTCGCCATCCACAAGAATCAACACTTTCTCACAAATCGAGCTCTGTCCAAACCCGCAGCGGTGAGAGGTTTTAAACATAGCGTCTTTACCATTCTGGCCATGGAGCCCTTGAAAACAGTGACAATAACTCGTAACATACCAAAATCGTGTAGAAAATACATGCATCAGTTGATTTGCATTTTAAAATGGGAAATTTTTCAGATAAATTTATTAACACTTACCATAGGCGATGTACATCTTGGGACCAAGATCGGGTTTCACTAGGAAATCTGGCAGACGAGACACGACGTTGAGGCGCCCATCACGTCTAGTGTACTCCGGCAGAGGCAGAGCTTGCATGAGGTCATTGAACTGCTGAGGTAAGACATCGCTGAAATCATCGCTGGGAGGCCAGTCCTTCAACTTCAGTAGCATTGGAGTTCCTTCCTCGTCGACCAGACGCTCTGATGAAAAAGAAACACTTGATATAAAAGGGTTAAATTTTCACATTAAATAATCATACACAGAGATTCTGGGCAAGATACTATGCATCAAACCAACTTCTTTGCATAATTGTCCAAACTAAATGCTGTGCCTACAGTGACTAGTGCCTGAAAGGCTATTTACTTAAAGAATGGAAGGTTTTTACAGAAAATGTGTTCATTTACTCTCGAGTCGATTCTTTTTTTCACAAAATGTTTTCCCCTCAAGAAGATCGTTTGGCATGTATATAATTATTTTAATAGTGCCGTAATTATCAAATTAGTGTTATAACAATGGCAAAGTTATTACACAATATATACTGAGATCTATCTTTTACTTTGACCAGATAAAACGATGTAAAAGGTAAACATGAAAATACTTCTGTTATTAATTAGATACAAACCAGGCGAAAAACAATTTTGTCTACCAATAAAACTAGTTTAAAAACCTATCAATTACCTGTCAAACATTATTAAAACCTATCAATCACCCGACAAACATTTCCATTACCTGTCCAACATGATATCAACCAATAACCCTTATAATGCCACGTTTATTTATGTATTTTTATTTTGCTCGACACTTCTTTTTTGGTCGATTAGCATGTTTTCATTCAGTCGAAAACAACAAGTACATTCGACTTACCTTCCATACAATTGAATCCATCCCAGAAATGTTTCATAGGCTGTCCGACCACGAGACAACTTGTCCGACAGTTGATCAAGTCATTCTCCAGCTCTCCGAACTGTTTGGAGAAGAATTCCGGGTTCCAGAGATGCTGATTCATGTATTTGTCGACGCCGGACACCAGCACGGGCTGCCCACGTCGCCACTGTTCCATGAAGATCTTCAGGTTGCCCCTATGTCGGGGGTCGTGTAGTCGCAGAAGTCGTCCGTCACAGAGCCACGAGTGTGGAACGTCCGGGTACAGGACACTAGTCTCCGTCAGGTTGTGAATCAAGATCGGTGTTTCTCTCGTTAGCTGGTGACTCTTTCCAAAACGTGGCGTGTAATGCATTAATTTCATTGGTTCATTTTTTCTTGTGTTTGTGGGGCTAAAAGCGTCAATGTCTTTTGGAATTTGCTTTTCAACCACTTTTTGAATGATATCGTCTAATGAATTAGTGTTTTTTGTTTTCTTTTTGTTAATACTATCACTAGTGTTTTTTGCTTTTGCACCAGCTGTTTTGGTTAATAGTTCTCTTAAAGTTGAACAACTCGGTGGCATTTTCTTTTCTCCACTGCCGGGAGAAACTGGTTCCGTAATTGGGTTATACGACTTCCCTTGTTTTCCTTCCTTCTTTTTGGAGAAAGGCGACTCACTCCGATCCCTGGTCTTTTCCGAATCCATCGACGCGACATCAGCAAGTAGACTTAACGGGGACGTGCTGTCTGGATGATACACAGCATTTTTAATATTTCCATTTTTGGGTTTTGGTTTATCCTCCCCGCCTATTCCATTTACCAATTTCTTCTTCGGGGATAAATGTTTGATAGCTTCTTGTACAAGTTCAGTTTTAATGCCATTCTTCTTTGTGGGCAGCTTGTTGTTACATTTACAGCTCGACTGCAGCGTCCACTTGTCTCGGACATCATGGATAAGCCGACCAACTTCCCACAGAGCTGTAAGGCAGTTACAGAATTATAAATAGGAAGTTCAATTCAACTCCGAACTAAACATTTGGTTGTTTATATTAATATACACAGACATTTTAAATATACTTCATCTGCTGATTTTCTTCTTTTTTTTCAAATTTATGTTATCTATGTTATTTACAACATAAATACTCTCACATGATGATTATAACAGTAACACGAACACAGTCTTTAGTTCATTGAAAGGTTTGTCAAACAAATTGGTTAGGTACATGGACTAAGTCATAAAATCACAAATAATAAACAATCATGTCCTACTTCAGCTTATTTTAATATATCTGGACATGTTATTTTCCAATGAACCTAGCTCGAATTTATTAAGAATCAGTGACCTTTTAATATATAACTTCCTAGCATAATAAATAGCAAGGTCAAGTTTATTCCCATCTATTTTGGAAGACTCAAATCGCAAAAACAGTTGGCCGAATTTATTATTCAATACAACATAATTGCTGGATTACTCACCATCCGCAGGTATAATCTGTGTCAACATAAGCTTATCGACATCGTGAGGTTGTCGGTTGGCACTACAAGTCAGCCATTTTCTATGCTCATCTTTTGACCCGCTCTCGGAAGATTCATCGTCTGAACTGTCCGTAGTGTCAGTCTCTTCACTGCGAAGTTCACGCTTCACGGTGTAACAATCCAGGCAGACGACAAAACCGCATTTGTGGCAGACCCAGTGCATGTTGAAGAGGGTGGTGTCACAAACGTCGCACATCTCTCTTACACCCGTTACAGCGCGTTTCCATGCTACCTTAGCTGCAACAAAGACCAGAAAGTCTAGGTCAGGTAAACCCTTACAGGAAATTATAAGCTTTAAATAAGTCAGGCCTTGAATTCACCAACCATTCTTGAGAATATTCTTAGACTTAAGCCCAAGTATGCAAATTTCAATTACAAATATTTCTAAAAGTTAAAAGGATAAACATTCATAACAAGCTGCTATTTATAAATAACTACTAATAAATAGCAACTTCTTACGATTGTCTATCTTTGAAGGTCATGAGAATATTTGTGAACGAAATTTGAGTACTTGAGCTCAAGTTTAAGAATAGTTTGAAGAATGGTTGGTGAATTCCAGGCCAGGATTACTTTTCATTTGGTTTAATTACAGCTTATTTTGATTCTTTTTATGGGCTTTCTTACTAAGCTTGAAAGCAAGAAATATCCAAGAAGAAATGCATTTTAAAATTAACCAACATAGTGGCACACCAGTATATTACTTGCAATTTTTTTTTATATCGAAATAATGACTATGGTATGAAACTGTAAAAAGATCACATACCATTATCACCAGCACAAAACTGAGCGTCCCTTTCCTGTTGAACCAGCTCGCAGAACTTGTCACCGACGCGACGTATGATGAACTTGGCTGTCTCCACATCAATCTTGGGCTCGATGATGGGCGACTTGGGGATCCAGGGGTCAATGTCATCTTGCTCTGCATCCGTAAGTTCAGAGAAGCCATCAATGGTGACAAAGCCTCGCTGACTGTATTTTAGTCTGTTATAAAATAGATGGTAAACAAAGGTGAAATTGAGATATCAAATAGGTAAAAATCTTCATAGATGCAATTTATGGTTGGTGAATGGTATTTAAGTCATTTTCAGCACATTCTAGGCTATATATATATGACAGACCACCCATTTATTCGGTATAACCAGTGCTGGATACCTTCCGCCATCCGTAAGAATTGACATTTTCTCACTTGGTCGAGCGGGATTTGAATCTGCAGCGGTGAGAGGCGAGAAGGGTTCAAACGCAGCGTCTGTATCCTCATGCCTTTATTACATGCAGCAATACAAATGGTTTCTTCACTTCAGTCAGAGATGTAACTTGCAACTAAACTGATTATACCATCACAAATAGAATGCAAAAAATTATGCTTCATAGACAGATGAATACTAGTTTGTATTCAAATCCTCTATGCTGCAAGTATAATAAGGCGCAGTTTAAACAATGAAAACATAACACAAGGACATGTCACATGAGAGAAACCATTTACATTTCATTACGAGGAACTACGTGTACTTGCATCAATCTTCTCTAGGTTACATTGCTATCAAAATGTTGTAACACATAAATCATAGTGCGTTTTTTTAATTCTCAAGTTTTTTTTAATTCCGAAGCGCACAGTATATAACACAGAATCTAAAGAAGAGCCAGAAGGCTGTATCTTTATACAGAAAGTGAAGTGAGTTATGACCTTGTGGCTGAGATATCTAGCTTGCTTGCTTACTCTTCTTAAATACAAATAAGAACTGAAAGAGTTGACAGTTCAATTCAACAGTCGAATTTCTATTCAAAAACACACAAAACCGTTTTTTTCATTTAGCGAGACATGAATCATAAGCCATGCTTTTTAACTAGAGACAAGCACACAAAGAAGGTAAACAAATCCAATCTTGTCATTTGAAGGGTTATGAAGTGTCTGTGAAAGCACCCAGACAAAATAAAACGTATTAAAACTCACTCCTTAATGGAAGGCGTAACACAAACCGAGTTGGAATGAATTAATTCCTAATATATCAACCATATCTACTGAATCAAGAGAGCTTAACAGAAATTGACAATTTGCAAACTCATTACATCTAAAGCAATCATTTTTCAAAGCTTTTATCTGATATGGGGTTTCTATTCATCTCACATATACCCACTGGAGTGGTGATTTTACAAAAGCACGCCTGTGGATAGTAAGCCAGCTGAGGTATTTACTACTTATTCATACATCCATACAAAGCAATGTCATGATTAGATACGCCACTAGATGACAGATTTAGACTTTTTTTCAACCTTTTCTTACCAGTCACTCCGACATGTTGATATACCGTATTTTCTCTTAATTAGTTGGCCTCCCTTTATAGTAGTGCCCCAACCCCCTCCCCTGCTCACTACCTTTTCAAAATCAAAAAACTAAATAAACAAAAAAAATGAAAAAAAAAAAAATCTTCAAATTCAATACATTTTCGATCTTTTGTATCCAAAACCACACCATTTTCGTTTGTGTTTATATTTTGCATAGCACCCGTGCATAGCGCCGGTTTATATCACCCATGCACAGCGCCTGTGCATAGCGCCAAAATGCCAAGGGTGTGCTTTTATAAAAGGAGAAATAAGGTACATGCTACTATACCTGTAGTATTTTACATGTAAAGGTGTTAAACATCAAATTAATGATTCTCAGTTTATTATACAACAATAACAACATCCACCCCAGGTTTCATCTCTGTTTGGTGTCAATTTTAGCACATGTAACACCATATATGACGTCATATTTATTTTGTGGTAGAGACAGATCATCCAATTTTTCCTGGATAGAACCAGTACTGTATACCTCTCGCCATCGAATCGACACTTCATCTCTAATACAAACCTAATCATCAATGCAATTACTTCCCTTTAACCACAAGCTTCAATCAGGGACCGAAAGAATTACAGGTATATAAAAGTGTACCAAGTCTGGCATCACCCTCGGTGTAATGATTGTTTATAAAACTACCTGACTGCCAGTTTTTGTCCAGTAAATCATATAAATATTAAATCATAAATTACCTTGCTTCAAGGTTATGAAGGGTTTTTGAAAAACATTTCTCTTGATTTATATATATATACGGCTGACAGCAAAATAGTATGGACATTGCCCTATTTATGAAAAACAAAAAAATTATACCTGCCCTGGAAGTTTTCCAGACCAAACATGTCATAAACATTGGAGGGGTGGGGGTGAGGGAAATCAGACCAGAACATTTCATATGTAATTAGAATATAATGATGGTTTTATAATGTGGATCACAACCATATTTGTTGCCTTCAGTTGCTTCCAAATGTCGACATGACAAACATTTAAAACTGCATTTAACTTCCATTTATCATCATGATGCATAACAGGTATAACTATCCTGGTAAAGGTGAACCATTAATGTAAACTTCACTTAGTGAAACTCTTTAAGTAAATCCAAACAGTATGCATAATTTGTAAAGAGGTCAAGAAAATTTATGCAGACAAACCTCTGACAACTAATGTTGAGGTTAACATACCTTATACCCTCATTTAAATGCTCCCAACACCAGGGGACGTTTGAACAGGGATATGACTTCTTGTGACACTTACAGGTGACATGCATATAAATGTGGTACTATGTTTGTCAACAATGAGTAACAGCACTCGACGATTTCAATATTCAATCAAGGAGTAGCCTACCTTCTAAATGCATAGAATCTACAGAAGATGTTGGGCACAGTCTTGCCTCGCTGAGTAGGCGTCATCTTGCATTCTCGACATTTCATTAGTTTGGGCGTCACCTCGCTGCACGAGCCATCCTGGAGAAATGGTTCACAAGTCTTCCGTAAAACGGACACCGGGACTCGCACAAGTGGCTTAGCAAATGTCGTGGTTTGTTGTGCTGAAAGTAGCGAGAATCAAGTTTACTGATCATGTCCTCTTTACATCTGGAAATCTCATTTGTACCTGATCTAAGTGGGGTGGGGAAAAAAATAGTTTGAAAGGTAAATATTTGTCCCATTATATTTAATGGCATGGTTAACCTAGGTGACAGGAGGGTGATAGAAAGTGGAAATCCAGTCAGTGAATGCTTTAACCTTTACTCTCCATCATACTCAAGTGAACTATTGTTGACTGCACCATATCTTAAAATAACATACTTTTACCATTTTCTATTTTTTAACATTATCTTGATAAACATTTAAAATAATATGTACTTTTACAATTTTCTATTTTTTACCATTATCTTGATAAACACACACATAACTTACTCTTCAATTCTGTCTCCTTCATTATTGGGGGAGGGAGGATATATGCAGACGATTTCACTGTAACCTCCACCTCCTCGTCATCATCCATCTCTTCCTCTTCTTCCTCCTCGTCCTCTTCTTCTGCTTGCTTTTCCTTTTCTTTCTGTCTTTCCAATTTCTCCTTTTTGTTCTTCTTGTCTTTCTTCTCTTTATTCCTCTTCTTCTCTTTCCTTTCTGCCTTTCTGCTGGATTCTGTTTCCAATGTATCCTCGTTGGTTTTACTGGCTTCCAACTCGGACGGCTCATTTTTAATGAGGTTAGAAGATTTTTCCAAGTCAAACATTTTGTCATATACTTCCTCGATTGGTTTTGTGTCCTTTTCCTTGACATCCTTGACAGAGTCCTTACAATTTTCCACTATCTTTTTGATTTGTTCTTCAGACATGGTGTCAGTGGAATTCTGAAGTGATATAAAACAACACTGATAGAAGAGCAATACCAAAACAAATGACTGTAAGCAAATATAAAAGCCTGTATATACGTAGAACACATTGTGATGCAAGCCGGCCTACCTAACCCAGAGGGGATACTCTGGGGTTTTTTGTGTGTTTTTTGGAGGCATGGGGGTAAAAATTATTGCGACATGTAAGTCACCTACAAGAATGCTGGTTCAATCTAAACGAAGGCACTACAAAGTCATTCAAGTTCTACAGAACGTGACGATTTTGCAGATTTGTGTTTAAAAAAAATATATTCCCGAGACATGTTTGCAACATGTTCAAATCAAATGAATAACCCGGTTTTACAGTACTACAACTTCCTGTCTGAATAACTAGTACAGCAAAAGAGGCTGAATTACATGTTTAACCACATCATTAGTAAATGTTTTACAGGAATGAAGGACATCTATTATTTTGTTTACACCATCTCTCAGGTCATAAGATCAGGAAACAAGCTCTTGAACATATCATCATGTAGTACATTGTAAAGTGACAAGGCAGGGGGCATCTCAAGGAGAGCATGTGATATCATGTAGTACATCATAAACTGACATGGCAGGGGGCATCTCAATGAGAGCATGTGACATCATCTAGTACATTATAAACTGACATGGCAGAGGGCATCTCAAGGAGAGCATGTGACATCATGTATTACATTAAAAACTGACATGGCAGGGGGCATCTCAATGAGAGCATGTGACATCATGTAGTACATTGCATTGACAAAGCAGGGGGCATCTCAAGGAGAGCATGTGACATCATGTAGTACATTATAAACTGACATGACAGGGGCCTCTCAAGGAGAGCATGTGACATCATGTAGTACATTATAAACTGACATGACAGGGGCCTCTCAAGGAGAGCATGTGACATCATGTAGTACATTATAAACTGACATGGCAGAGGGCATCTCAAGGAGAGCATGTGACATCATGTATTACATTATAAACTGACATGGCAGGGGCAGTGATTCATTTTAAAATCTGCTTAATGAGTCCCTGGGACTCACATATTTTGAAATAATGGGTCCAAACCAAAACACAATGGGTCCCAGGATTTTTTCTGTGCACAATTTGTTAAAATAAATCTATATAACACAATATCCCAGGGACTTATTTATGCAGATTTAAAGATCAGAAATTGCATTGCATAAAGTTAAAGCTTACATTTTTAACATCTTAAAATTCTGAATTCCCTCTGATTTACTCTCATCTGGGTTCTCTCCAGAAATTTATGAATGCATGTTTTTTGTGTTTTTTTGCTTTGGGGCGATTAGGGTTAAGGTAATACCCCAGCCGCACATCATTATTTTATAATAATTTTATCACTTTTTACACAATTATGCAAATAGTTTTTACCCAATCAGAATATGCGTACTACACTGTAATTGCGTTCTACTTTAAACGGTGTCGTGTTATATATCACATCGAAAACGGTTATTTACCGTGCTTGTAAAATTTTCGAGCAAAGCGTCCATGGGACGCACATGTTTAGCAATGATGCGTCCTCAGAAAATAGTGTGCGTCTAGGACGCGGGACGCAGAGCAAAATGAACCACTGCAGGGGGCATCTCAATGAGAGCATGTTACATCATGTAGTACATTATAAACTGATATGGCAGGGGGCATCTAAATGAGAGCATGTGACATCATGTAGTACATTGCAGTGACAAAGCAGGGGGATTCTCAAGGAGAGCATGTGACATCATGTAGTACATTATAAACTGACATGGCAGGGGGCATCTCAATGAGAGCATGTGGCATCATGTATTACATTATAAACTGACATGACAGGGGGCATCTCAATGAGAGCATGTGGCATCATGTAGTACATTATAAACTGACATGGCAGGGGGCATCTCAATGAGAGCATGTGACATCATGTTGTACATTGCAGTGACAAAGCAGGGGGCATCTCAAGGAGAGCATGTGACATCATGAAGTACATTATAAACTGACATGGCAGGGGGCATCTCAATGAGAGCATGTGGCATCATGTGGTACAATATAAACTGACATGGCAGAGGGCATCTCAATGAGAGCATGTGACATCATGTAGTACATTATAAACTGACATGGCAGGGGGCATCTCAAGGACACCATGTGACATCATGAAGTACATTATAAACTGACACAACAGGGGCATCTCGAGGAGAGCATGTGACATCATGTAGTACATTATAAACTGACATGACAGGGGCATCTCAAGGAGAGCACGTGACTTCATGTAGTACATTGTTAACTGACATGGCAGGGGGTATCTCAAGGACAGCATGTGACATCATATAGTACACTGTTAACTGACATGGCAGGGGGCATCACAAGGAGTGTATGTTCAGGTTATAGTCTGTCTTGGTAACTATTTTAAACATTTTTGATAGAGCATCGCACTGATGTAGCTACACTGGTGTAGCTAATCAAGAAAAAAAAAAGGTATTTGTAAACTTCTTTAGAGACAAATGCCCCACTTTTTTATATTAAGAGCATCTCACCGACTTTCTTAATAACAATATCTTATCTTTTGACATAACGTTTAGTGTTTCCTGAAAAATAACAAAAGCACAGCCATTTAGAGATATTTGAGTCTATAGGTTGTATCACCCAGAGTCAATAGGTCATATCATCCAGGGTCAATAGGTTGCATCACCCACAGTGTACTGGTCCTATCACCCAGAGTCAATAGGTCGTATCACAGAGTCAATAGGTCGTATCACCCAGAGTTAATAGGTCGTATCACCCAGAGTCTATAGGTCATATCACCCAGAGTTAATAGGTCGTATCACCCAGAGTCAATAGGTCGTATCACCCAGAGTCAATAGGTTGTATCAACCACAGTGTACTGGTCGTATCACCCAGAGTCTAGGTTGTATCACCCAGAGTCTATAGGTCGTATCACCTGAACTCAAAAGGTCTTATCACCAAGCCTACATGTTATAACATC